>JBAMIB010000086.1:2397608-2409247 GCA_037177415.1 Kaempferia rotunda | reverse complement strand
CTAAACGTCGGAGACGAAGAATCCTCGTCCACGAAAATTACGCTTGAAAACTTAAAATACAAATGAAATGATCGTATAGAAGTGTGTCTTTCAAAAACTAGTTGAACTAGAGATCTATTTATATCTCCTGGTCCATTTTATTTGAAAAGTTGACGTGATGATTCTGAATGCCCGGACCCGGTCAGGGCACTCCTCAATGGATCCGGGTATCCCATCATAGATGTCTTTATCCACATCGATAACGGCTCTTCAATGATCCATGCATGGATAAGAATTTATTCATTTCTAAATGTCTGGATCGATCTGACCGGTAAGACATCATTTAACTGGTCGCACATGAAAGATTTTATATATATATATATATATAATATTTTAAGAAAGAAATACACTCTTTAGAAAAATATGATATACCTTTGCAAAATTCTCAAACTTAAATGGTCCCTCTAACGGAGAAAATGTCAAAATAAATACACAATGGTGGACACCGTGGACATCACGACCACACAAGTCTGTCTCCCATTGGCCATTAGCACGTACCGGCTAAAAGATCAGACCAAGGACGTTTCACACGGTCAATTTCACGATCAACTTTAGTAAAAATTGATTCCGAATTAAAGGAGTACTCATGACGATTTCTAAGCTCTAATTTATTTATCAGCAAGCGGAGCTGAGACAGCCCTTCAATTGCAGTACAGAGGCGTTGCCATTCACAAACGTCACACACCCTAATCATATCGTGCAGAATAATAATTATAACAGAAGGTAAATATTACGACATATATAGCCAGCTGCCTTATTCGTCACATGCAGGAGCCTGAGCTGATCTATTCCATCGGTGCGTTCGTCGACGTCGAGAAATTACTTCGTTAGGTCTTGGAGAGTCGGTCGAAGGAGGTGAGCTGGCGGAAGTTACGCCAGGGCTGCTCCCAGACCACGGCCCGGTACGAGGCCGCGGCGCCGCTCGCATCCTTCACGCTCAGATCCAGTCGGTAGTTGGTCCCGGACACCACCTGCCGCTCCGCCTTCGCCACCCGGACCAGCGTCAGCCGGGACCCGTCGTTCTGCGCCTTGTTGTGCTCGGACACCGCGAACGCCGCCAGCTCCTGGACGTGCGCGTCGTTCACGTTGGCGATCGGCGTCCACCCGCCGACCAGAGGCCCAGGAGAACTCGCCGGATCCCTCGCCGACGCGACGCTGCCGGCGAAGAAGGCGAGGAGGAGAGGGAGAAGGCAGATGCGGAGGAGAAGGGACGGTCTCATGGTGGTGGACTGCTGATTGCCGTGGGATTGGGATTGGAATGGTTGGTTTGGGTGCGGATTTAAAGGATATGAAATGGGGCGCGTGTCACGTACGCGTTGATTGATTGGTTGGGAGGTCGTTCCGTGCGTTAAGTCACGGGCCGTTGGACGCGAACGTGGGTGACGCCGTGCAGGATGAATGGGCGAATGTTTTTGCCCGAGGAAAACTGTGGGCGTACGTTTCGCGTCGAATTTGGCTCGGTAATCCGCTTGATTGCGACAGGATTGAGATCATATTCCAATTATAATTATTTACGATCTGTTAACGGTTTCGTTCATCCGCATAGTTTGTATTGCGATGGCTGGTCAGATGTTATCTCTATCGACGATCGATAGTCTTGTCCGGCCACTCTACTATTTAATATTTTTGAAGGTCTCTGGGCTACCTCCGATAATTCATCTTGATCTCAACTACAATATAGATGGATGAGTGAATTCATCGATGGAGCACAAGTATTTACGACCGGATCACGACTTTAATCCGGCTGCAATTCAAGAGTAGATCAAGCTTCCGACCTCGTCAAACATGGACATATTTGATTAACTGATTTAATTGAATTGATTAAAAATTGGAGGTTTTCTAATCCAGTTTAGATTGGATTTAAATTGGAGAATTTTTGGATTGAATTTTTTTTTGTTAGATTATCCGGTTTAATTTGAATTTAAATTTTAGTGGATTTTTTAGATAAAATTAATTTTAAAAAAAAATAATTTTTTTTACCAATGTTAATATGATAATAATAGAATATTAAAATAAAAGTGATAAAAATTATTAAAAAATAAAAAATTATTTTTAATCGGATTATCTAGAACGAACTAGATTTAGGGATTTATGATTATATTCGGATTTGGATAAGATTCAGATTTAAATATGTCTCGGATTGAAATTTTTTATAATTTCTTCAATCTGTATCTAATTTCATCCATCCGAATTGATACTTTTATTATTGGAAAGATACCCCTTAACCATATCATTCTTCTTCTTCTCATGATTTACCAATTTGTGGTGTGATTTTCTCACGGAAACTATATTTAACTTCGTAATTAAAGTAGGTGCTTCCAGAGTCATTTTAAGTGCAAACAACCGCCAGATCGAGATTAATAAGCTATTAAATTTTAGATTAGTCTTTGTTCTAGCTTGCAAGGCACAAAGAGAGGTCATGACCATCCTTTCGGATACGATTTCTCTCGTGAAAATCCCTTCACGACTAATGAGAGAAGTCACGGGTTGCTTCCTTCACGGGGAAGTATCTGAAATATTGAATAGTTTGTTGGGTCGGAGTGACAGCTTGTTTGACTCTATCGACCACGATTGTCAGAGATAATATGCTGCCTGCTTGAATGGAGACAAGATTACGGAAATCTTCCACTCAAAATGCACAAAGCTGATGGATAGTAGTTAAAAAAGTTATACTGTTTGGAGGAAGAAAAGTGACTTCTCTGCTATTGACTGAATTCAAAACCATTTTGTTTGTGTCCCAATTCAATTTAAAAAAAAAAAAAAAATCAAGCATAGCACCTGAAAACAGATTTCGTGTTAACCATTTCTGTTAAAATAAATAATTATAATAGTATCATATTAGCCATCTGCTCAATAAATCTTTCCCCATAACAAAAGCAATTATAGATATTAAATTCAATAACATAGCTACACGTGTATAAACATAAGTTTAACATAAAACGAGGTGAAACAATAAATCAAGCTTTTTTATTTGGTTTGAGATATAATTGATTTTTTAGATAAACTTGTATGCTTTACTTATGTTGTCATTATAAAGAACTAGATTGTTAAACACGTAAAAAAGTGTAGTAGAAAATTAAAATTATCTAGTCTTTTTCGAAGGATTCATACGAAGGAAATCGTATATAAATTGTATCACTACTGTATCACATAAAATCTTTACCTTTATTGCGTGTGTTTCACAATACCGACTTCAATTTTCTTTAGTCTTCTTGGATCTTAGCACGATTAAGCGTTCGGACATCTACGGTATCCACACGAACAAAGATTTGAAGAAGGCAACCACTCAAGGTTATGCTAACAACCCACAATGGTGGTTTTGGCCAAAAGGAGGAGGAGAAGAAAACTAAGGAAAAGCAATACCCTTAATGAAAAATGAATCCAAAACACATTTTACTCATCTAATCAATTGATATTCATGTTCCATTAATTCAATATATGACTCTTAGTCTTCTTCCACATGACCAAGTTAAAATTGACGATTTATATGGATACCAAGTCAAAATTAGTCATTCATCTTCCATGATGAATTCAAACTCATGATGAGTGTGACTCATCATATGACTCAATGAGTCTAACTCACATCAATCTAAATTGATGTAACGAGTCTAATTCAAATTAGACTCAATCTAATAGTTAGACTCAATTAAGTCTAACTCAATGATTCTATTCAGATTAGACTTAATCTAATAATTCATCATAAAATATATTAATTATGATTGAATTTTAATATATTAAATTAATCATTAATCCAATAAATTAATCCATATCTATTAATCTAATAAATTTAATCATCTAATAGTTAGTTGCTAATACTAACAATCACAGACAGAAGAAGAGAGGATTCACATAAACTAACTGATTTTGATGAGACTTTTAGTTTATGAGAAAGGAACCGTTTCGCCTGATTTTGGATGGATAAAGAAAAAAAAAATTCATGGACATATTTTAATCAATTGGTGAATAAAACCTGCCCGGAAGGAATACAATTCAACAAAATTAACAATTAGAGAACTTAAGCTATTATTGACATAAAAAATAAGGTGCCTCGTTCAATTGATTGAACTAACTCTAATTCTTCCCGCCAGTAATTTTAGATTGGGAGCCAAAGATACGTATTTACTTGAGATGGTGCCGTGTAGCCCCTCTCCCTGTCTCATTTGCTCTAACAACTACAGAATCCACATTTCAAAAGGAAGGAGAAAACGAGCAAAACTGTCCCTGGATCTACATTTTGGAAACCGTTATCCAACTAGCTAACGGCGCACGCGGGCGGCGATGGCCATGATGCGGAAAGCAAATGTGAGAAGAGACATGGAAGGATCGCGCAGCGCAACTTCGCGACGAGAGAAACGGTTGTTATTACATTTTGTTGTCTGACGAAATCAAAAAAACATAATAACAACAACAACAATAGAACAGAGCGTAGACCAGTTCGACGTTGACGGCCGGATAAATTTGCGCCACCAGAATTAAACATCAAGCTCGAATATCAGCAGCCATCTCCTTGCTCCCGCACATAAACAAGAAAGGAAGGAGACTGCAAACCTCGGTCAAGTCTTAAGGAAGGCCCATGGACCCTTCGCTGTTCCTATTCTGCATATATTATACGTGGGAAAAGCTTGCCAGGAGGTCCATGTTTGTGTGTAATTGCAAAGATTTATGATGAAGGTTAATTACCTCCAGAATCCAGCAAACATCCTCAGACTCATGTAAATGGTTAGAGATATCCAGATTCCAGTGAATCCGTACAGAGAGGATAATACGATCAAGCATGTAATACTAACAATGGCCACCAGGATCTGAAGCATCATGTATGATGATAAGATGGTTACTGAGCATTAAAATTTAAAATCAAGCAAATCCACTTCATTACCATGGAATATGCAGAGTAGGCGAAATCGGATGCGCCATAGTTGATACCGTCGAAGACGAAAGCCAACGCATTTATCGGTTGAGTCAGGGCCACAAACTGAATGGAAATGAACATATTAACCAGTTGATATTCCAGCAAAAATTAGCTCAAGTAATGGTCGAGTACCGGGATGCCAATGTGAATGAGTTGCCGGACTTCAGCATCCTTGGTGAATAATGTTGATACAAATTGCAAACCAATTCCAAGTGTGATGCATAGGAGCAGCCCCAGAGCAATACCCCACTGCCGTCATGATCTAACATTTAGTTCCAAGGCAAGAAATGGTAGCTCATATTAGTATCAGATCGAAAATTATACTTGCAGAACGCGTGAAGCGACAAAGGTTGCTGTAGTGTGATCTCTTCGGGCAAATGCACTAGCAAGTATGGCCTGAAAAGGATCTGATGGATTAACAACACTGTGGAGTAGGTAAAGAATGAAACTTCTTCCTCGTAGTATTTTGCTTTGTAGTTTTGCTTAGTAAACGAAGCTTCTTGATCGATTTCTACTGTCTATTTTGAGAATGTACAAAGAATAGCAGTCATAATTTCAATTTCTTCCCTTTTCCTGTTTGACATATAAAATAGTTTGCCAGAAAATTGGTATAAGTTCCTAACCTGTCCTGCAACAGCCAAACCATCAGCTAGAAGAGAAGTAGCCAACCAAATCTGCAAGCATATCTGAAATGCGGCCATGGGTACTGGCCCTTGTCGTGCGGCCATTGATGCAGCTAATGTCACACAGAATGTTACAGCAATCACCCGTGCGAACAGTAAAAAACCTGGAACCCAGAAATTAAAAGAACAAACAAGCAAACAAACAAATAAAAATGTTTCATGCATTGTGAATTACTGCAGACATAATGGGTCTAGCAGATGCATGAACAATCACCCACATTTTCATAATACTTAGTAAATTGACAATAATTTGTGTGTGTGGTATATTCATCGGAGTTAGTTACCGTTTTTTAAGAACCGACTGAACTGAAGAACCTTGATACTAGGAGGCAACACATCAACTTGTCTCAGCAATCTCCACAGGAGTATTAGAGCAATTAGGTATCTGAAATTTGGCAACACATCAATTAGCTAAAGTGCACAGAAGAAAATAAGGAATTAATTAACGTTCCAAGCAAAAGTAGTATTTTTTTGGTAGAAGTAATATATACTTACTGAGAAATAACATGAGCAATTGCAGCGCCACTAACACCTAAGTGGAAGGAGAATATAAATAGTGGATCCAAGATTATATTGATTGTATCTCCAGCAACTGAGTTAGTCAGAAAGAAATAATTTTTAGTTGATTTTAATGCCCACGTATAATAGGACTAGAAAAAGGAAGGAGAATTGAGGAAAACTGTGATGTTAGAAGCACGCTGCTTCACCATTTTATTGTCATTGTGGTTTTTTATTACATACGAGATAGATCATTGAGTAAGCCTCAAAATTTTTGCAGAATTTTTCAGGAACAGAATCAACAAACGGATCCAATTCGTCCAATTTGAAAAAGTTGACTATTTTGTTCAATCTACAGAACTTCTATAGCTAACCTCATCGTAAAGGTTGTAGAAACTTGTCCTGATATTAGGCTGTTGCTTAGATGTTAACAATAATCTTCAGGATTTTGAGGGGAAGTTTAGTTGATAAGATTATGATGCCAAAGGATATTAGTTCACAACTCTACATGTGAGACTGACAACACAGTGTGACTGGCCAAGTTTCCAGAAATTCTTTACCCATACGGAAGCGATTGACAAGTTAATAATGGAAGTTTCTTAAGACAGATGTAGAACAAGGAACTACTGTTTGGACCCATGTGGTTCTTTCTCATTTTGTTGTATAGATTCTCCAACTGTTAATGGCAATGTAAACAGAGAAGATCTGCAATGATAGGAAAATAATGATAATGGGTTTGCCTAGTGTAAGTTCCAATTTCTGATAAGTGATTAAAAGAAACACAACATAACCTTTCATTACAATCCTTACAAGTTCTATTTTATAAATGCCAAAGAAAGCAATCAACAAAAAGAGTAAAGCCATGCACCCACATTGACATAGAGAAGATCTTTTGGCAGTTTGGGTGAGGGAAGAATTCTCCAAGTCTAACATGATGTTTAAATGTAACCTTACCAGTAGCATAAAGAGGAGTTGCTGTGTCCTTGAATCCTCGAAAAACTCCTTGTGTAGCCAAAGATAAGAGAACAGCTGGAGCACCAAGAGACTGCAGTGTCAAATACTGAGATGCCGGTGCCATCATAGGGGAATCCTAGTGAAAAACATGCCCTGTTATAGTAATGGCAAAGCTCATCTCAAATAAACTGGAAGTATCAACAGACAAATAAAGATATTACATTATGCATGTAAACAGATATGCTATGAGGTTGAAGGTTATCCATGTACCCTCTTGCAAATAGGGATATCGAATGGGCTAAATTGCACCCTCCTCCAACTAAGGGAGTGATATGCCTAACACGGATCGGTCAGGCCTCAGCCAATGCCAACCTTGGCTCGAGCGAGTAGCAACTCGCTAGCCCACATGGTGAGCTCATCTTGGACCTTGGCTGTGAATAGAAATATCCTATTGAGGTTTGACCAGTGCACTCGGCATAGTGCAAGTTCTATGCTAAACAACCTTCATAAGCATAGATGAATTAGTTACTAATTTGAGCTTAAGAATTTTGAACCCATGGATAAGCCTAATAAGTCAATAGATCAATTTTCTCATCTAAGCACAAATGGGTACAAAGTGGATCTAATCTAAGACATGCTGAGGTATTGAAAAGTGTTTCATTTGCAAACAAATAGTTATCACAATCCAAATAATTGGCATCAAAATTATACTAGGGAACAATTCATAGCAACAGTTTAGTGTGGAAACTGTTTCTGCAATGCTGAAACTATAGTCAAGTAGTCAAAATAATGGCAAAATATGAATCTCTGTGAAATGAAAAAGAAAAATATTGTTTACTCACATATTTGACACCCATATAATTCAAGATAGGTCTTGCTGCAGAAGCAAGTAATAGAGTTTGAAGAAGACCAAGCGTGCCGCCAACTACTAATGCTGATGATGCTGACGGAATATGTTTACGATGCCCGAATTCAGTTGTCGTGGAGGATTTATCGGAAGACGAAGAGAATGTGCATGCAAGTTTATCACTATCTGATAAACCAGCAGAAAATTTTAATGCTTCAAATACTGATGAATATTTTTAATGCAGCAAATATAGCTGAACAAAATTTTGATATATTGCCTAGTATTTCTGCTAAAGATTCTTAGATCATAATTTCCGAGATAACAATAATCAAAATCGTTGCCTACAGTGAGGGGTACTAACTCTTTCATTTCACCCTCCTCTAGAAAGGACCCTTGGTCTTCCCTATTTTCTCCATCTACATTTTCATTTTTGCTTGCAGCATCTTCCTCAGCAACAAAGGATGTTGTAACACTAACAAGGGGAAAGATCGCAATTCGTGATACTTGATTGAACACTGCAATTGACACACCCACTGCTGCAAGCTCAATTGGACCTGTAATAGATGGATAAATTTTGAAAGATCAAAGTGAAAACCATTGATATCAATGAGCCAATTTAATTTGTTGGTCAACTAATTAACCAGTCTCAGTGGATGTATCAGATGAAGATGCAAAATCAAAGGAAAAGAAAGAATGTGGAGTATAATAAGTGCAATATTACATTCACAGAATTGCTGTTACAGGGCAAAATGAATCGACATTCGATAAGGGAAGATGAAAACAAAAATATATGAATTTCCAGCTCTTCAGTTGCATGTAAAAGATGGAAAACTGGGGTACAACTTTCAACTTCAAAAACTGAATGAACAAAACAAACTTACTATTTTGCAGACACAGTGTACAGACAGAAAAAGATTAAGTTAAATGAATTCTTTCTTCCTCCAAATTCACATGTTTATTTGATCAAAGAGCAGTTATAAGTAGTCATTAAATGAAATCAAGTTATGAACATTTTGCAAAGTAGACTAATATCCACTTAATTCACAAATCAAAAGTACAAACCACTTAATTCACAATTCAAGCATGCATAATGAGCATAAATTAAAAACATCTAAAATTTCAAAAACAGGGGGGGCCATGACAGATAGAGATGGAGCAACCAAACTAACCTATGTGACCAACGAAACCAGTGTCAATCAACGAGGCAATGGGATCGGCTAGAAGCGCCAGTGCTGCCGGGAAAGCAATCCTCATAATCTCTAGTCCAAGTTCGTCCAACTTGAAGGAATGCCTATTCCACACGTTAGTAAACAAAACAAAGCTTTTAAAACCACCCAAGAAACTAAAAAACTGATCAGGATTTTAAATCCAGCTTATCAGGAGATGCGCACCGTGGATTTTGGAATAATACTCGAACAGGAGAAGACATCAGCAACAAGGTAGACGAATCTAGCAGCCTGAAATATATCCAAAAAAAATCTATCTTTTAGTAAAGATAATATCGTTCCAAACCAGGAAAATTTTCGCTCCTCGACGTCCTTGCTCATGGAGTTCTTATTCTTACTTTATTTTTTAGAAAAGTGCATTAATTGAAACATGAAAAGCAGTGCCACCGGATATTCGGAAAAGACAAAAGAAGAAAACGTACCTCAAACAGATGGCACCGTGCCAACCAAGTTCGTCACTGACTCACTCACCTGCGGAGAAGGGTGAAGAATGGCTCTGCACTCGCAGCTTTACCTTCTTACCACAAGAGGAAGGAGTTAATTAGACAGTTGAAAGAAGTGGAAATGGTGAAGATGAATGTAAGTGAAAAAAAAAGGGGTCTTTTTTGATGGTGCATTGGGACTGGATGAGACCGATTGATAACTTTCACCATGCTTTCTTTTCCCTTGACCCTCTGAAACCATGTAACAAGAGCCTTTCATAGCTCCTCCATGGTCACCTGGTCGCTGTTTAATAGGTACTGCAAATGGCAACGAGGGGATTCCAATTCGATGAGCAAAAGGCAAAGCAGTGGATGGCGTTGAAGCCTTTCCGAATCAGTATTGCTGCCAGTGGTAGGCGGCCACCCACTGACACCATCAACTAGTGGAATTTCATGGTGCAATGGCAGTGATTCTCAACATGATAGAACTTCTCTACTTAGTTGGTGATTTAATTTGAGAGGAAAAAATAAAAATGGGAATGAAAATAGATTAGGTCTGAGAATGAATTTAGCTATTCTAATACTATTGTTTGGTTTATAAATTTTAATTAGGTATGATTATCCCTTTTGAAATTAAAATTATTATTTTTTATTTACTCTCTTTTTTTCTCTTTGATTATATATTTGAAGTTTTTTTTTCTATTTTTCCTAAAATTAAAAAGAAAATTCAATTTTTCCTTTTTTCCTATTTTTGTTTTTTTTTCAATTTTTTCCTTTTTTTTATTTTAAATTTTTTAATTTTTTAAAACTTTTTAAATTTTATTTTTTAAAATTTACTTTTTTAATTTAATTTTTTGTTTTTATTTATTTTTTATTTTTATGTTTTTAAAATTTAAAATTATATTTTTTTTAGTTTTTAAAATTTGTTTTATATTTTTAATTTTTAATTTTTAAAAAATTTTATAGTTTTTTAAAATTTTCAAATTTTTTACCTTTTTAAAAAAATTTAAATTTTTTACTATTTTAAATTTTTTTACTTGTTTTTGTAATTTTTTAATTTATTTTAAAATTTTTTAGATTTTTAAGTAGAAATCAGAATGAAAATGGAAATGAAATCCTCAAGTTACATGATTTTGGTGATTTCCTTAAATTTAAAAATCATTCCCAAATTGTCATTCCCAAATTGTCATTTCCAAACCTATAATCTAAACAATTATTTACTATTATTTAATTCTCATTCCTAAATCCACCAATCAAATGCTACTATAAATCCTTGTAAAGGGAAACAATTAAGAACACTTTCTTTGCTTTCCTAAATACGCAATCTTTCTAAAAAGACAGTTTACCTAAATATAAATTTGTTTGCTTTTTATGCTAAAATATTTCCGTAATTAAGTTTTAATAAAATTGAATTGCGTTACAAAAAAAAAAGGAAATTAAATAAATAAGCTGACGTGATGAATTTTATTCAGTGTTTTAAAAATTGAATTGGACTAATCCAGATCTTCAGTTTGATTTTTAAAATATTAATCTTTTTGTATGAATTTGATTTTAAAATTGAATAATATATTTTCACATTAAATTAAGATTTGATAAAAAAACATATTAAAGTGCTAAAAAAATAATGCTGTTCGATTTAAATAATTATAAGATTATATTATTTCTTTTTCATAGTCAATTATTTTAATTTATTTTATTAATATTCAATTCTTAGAACAGAATTACAAAGGTAATCAATTTGACCTTATAAAAATTTTTCAACAGTAATAATCCATATTTTTTATCTGCTTTGCATAAAAATATAAAATGAACTCTATTCACCACCCTGAGCTCCTCCATCAGTAGCAATGCACATGGTGTGCTGAATTTGTAAGAATAATTATTATTTCAGTTTGTATAGATCATTGTTCGTTAAATTGTAATTTGTTACTTATAAAAATTGTTCTTTGGATGAATATTTATATTATATTTACTTTTGCAACAGATATATGTTATAGTGAAGTAGGATTACCTAGAACAAAGTTAATTGAATGAGATAGGTGCGACAGGTTTATAGAGTTG
>JBAMIB010000086.1:2343070-2353345 GCA_037177415.1 Kaempferia rotunda | reverse complement strand
CCGTCGTGAGATAAAACTTTATCTGCGTCAAAACGGGCGATGACTCTTCTTTGAGGGCACCTTCACGCTTGAGGGCGCCT
Organism: Kaempferia rotunda; assembly: GCA_037177415.1. Taxonomy (NCBI): domain Eukaryota; kingdom Viridiplantae; phylum Streptophyta; class Magnoliopsida; order Zingiberales; family Zingiberaceae; genus Kaempferia; species Kaempferia rotunda. Next base: position 2,353,265 of record JBAMIB010000086.1, on the reverse strand, counting down.
CCACGCAAGGCGGGAGGGCACCCTCAAGCTTGAGGGCGCCTTCCATGGAGGTGAGAGGGCGCCCTCAAGTTGATGAGGGCGCCCTCCATACGCAAAATGTGCGAGGGCACCTTCCAGCTTCTTGTAGCCGCCTTTTTCCTTGCTGGTAGCTCCGATTTTGTCTCCGTTTAGCTCTGATTACTTCCAGATCGCTTCCGGTTTCTCCCGATCGCCTGGGTGATCTCGGACATCTGAAATAGGGCTCACCCGAACCCATTTCCGTCCTTCTCCTCGAACAAGCTTCCTCCCGGCTTCTCATCCCTCGGAACGCCAAGCACGTCCTTTTCGTCCGCCGGTGTACTTTTCCGCAGCTCCCGCGTCCCTCGGATACGCCGAGCCCGTCGGCTCTCTCTCCCACACCATCCTTCTCGTCCGCTGCATCTTTTGCTTGACTTCTTGTGATCCTAAGTTCCTGCACACTTAGTCACAAGGTTAGACAACATAGGACCTAACCTAACTAGGTTGGTTACATCAAAACTAACCTGGGAACCAACAGTAGCAAGTACGGAGCCAAGTCTTAGGTGGTGGCATTTGGTTCTTTTCTACCAATTAAAATGGGAATGAGAATGATAGTATTATGGAATGAGATTTGGTTAGTTGAATATTTTCTATCGGAATGAACCAAAATTTTCTTTTTACCTTGAAAGGAAAATAAAAGAAAAAAATAGATGCGAGAGAAAGTTAAATGTGAGAGAAAAATATGAGAGAGAGAAAGATATAGAACATGTGATGAGAGAGAATAATGAGAGAGAATGTGTGATGGGTGAGAATGAGGAGAGAAAAAGTGTGATGAGGGAAAATGAAGAGAGGAAAAGTGTGATGAGAGAAAATAAGGATAGAGAGTGATGGAAGAGATTGAGGAGAGAGAAATAATGATGAGAGAGAATGGGGAGGAAGATAATATGATGAGAGAGAAAGCGTGATGGGAGAGAATGAAGAGGGGGAAAGTGTAACGAGAGAAAATAAGAAGAGAGTATGATGAGAGAGAGTATGATGGGAAAGAAAGCATAATGAGAGAGAAACCATGATGAGAGAAAATAAGGAGAGAGTGTGTGATGGGAGGGATTGAGGAGAGAGAAAGTGTGATGAGAGAGGATGAAGAGAGAGAGTGATGGAAGAGATTGAGGAGCGAGAAAGTATGATTAGAGAGAAGTACGAGGAGAGAGAAAGTGTGATGGAAGATAATGAAGAGAGGGAAAGTGTGATAAGAGAAGATGAAGAGATAGTGTGTGATGGGAGGGAGTGAGGAGAGAGAAAGTATGATGAGAGAAGATGAAGAGAGAGTGTGATGGGAGAGATTGAGGAGCGAGAAAGTATGATTAGAGAGAAGAATGAGGAGAGAGAAAGTGTGATGAGATAGAAAGTGTAATGGGAGGGAATGAAGAGAGAGAAAATGTGATGAGAGAAAATGAGGAGAGAGAGTGTGTGATGGGAGAGAATGTTGATGAGAGAGAAATTGGGAGAAAAGTGCAAGGAGAGAGAACAAAGAGGGAGAAAGTATAATGGGAGAAAAATGTAATGAGAGAATGAGGAAAGAGAAAGTATGATGAAAGAGAATAAGGAGAGAAAGTGATACAAAAAAATGAACAAATATATTAAGGATATTTTTGTCCAAAATATAGTAAGGAGGAATGGAATGAGAATGAAAATGAAACATACCAAGTTATATGAGTTTAGTGATTCCCATAAATTTGGAAATCATTCCCAAATTGTTATTCTCAAACCCACAATCCAAACACTATCTTTTACTATCATTCCATTCCCTCATTCTCAAACCCACCAACCAAACGCCAGCTTAGCTTATATTCCGTGATTTTTGAAAACACAGGGATAACTATTTCTCAGCTATATCACCAAAGAGCAACGAGAACAAAAGAAAACAGAGAACAAAAGAAAACCAATGAAACTTTTAATGTGTTGAACAAAAGAGTCTCACACCTGAACAAATGCTGACTCAACCAGGTACATGAAGATGTAGTATGGAGTAGGCAAACAAAATAGTGACAATTGAAGATATTTTTGATAACGAAGGCGATTTCACATGTCAGCAGCGCATGGGACTGGACTAGAAAACTCAAAACAACAGTGTTGCTCATGCGTAGAGATTCCGATGACCAAAATCTGGGCGTCTAGGCGATGGCAGCTCAGCGATCGACGGTTTCTCCTAGGCCAACGGTGGCTCTAATACCATGTAAAATATTAAAGCAAACAGAGGAGGAAAAATATGTTATTTTGTTTTTATTCACCAATGATGTCATACATATACATTCAGTGTATCAATCCAATGTTAAGAAAGTAGACTAATCAAATCCCTACAATCAAATAAGGTAAATCATATTTCGTATATTTCCTATTTCCTATATCTATCAAGGTAACACACTAATGATTCAAGATATATGGTATTAGTTGAGTAAAATGTTTTGGTAGGACTTTTGCCTTTTATAAATAGTTTATTAATAGGTTCTGCCTTTCTAAGTTTTACAATTAGTTTTTATGAATCTATGCCCCTCTTACAATCTTAATTTGGATCCTTACATATAACATCTACAATTTTCACATCTCTCATAATTGTTGTGGCATCCTTACATAAATGGCATGATATGCTAGAGTCCAAAAATAGACATAAAATAGATCTTTTGAGATCAAGGTGTTGGACTAGGATTTTGATATATATTTTCTTACCAAGGGTACAATATAGATCAGTTTTTTTGATTTTTTCTTGGGTGCTGTGCTTATTTTGTTTGTTCTTTTAGAATAGTTAACTAAATGCAATCATTATAGTTTGATGTCACTTTTTTCACCTCATTATTATTTTGTCACTAAACATCGTGTTTAATTGTCTTTGTATGCACATTACTATTACTGATGCACTAACCATTTATCTTTGTCTTTGGTCCATGCTATTCAGCTTTGGTTAAAAGCATTGGTTTACGAAATGATGGCCGGTTGGATGATCGTTCTTATTGGGTCAGCCATGTTATGTCACTTTCCATTTCATTGGCTATTCCGTTAGTATATCCCAGAATGATATCTATTCATGACCTTACTGAGAAGGTGTTTATGGTCAATGTGGATTTTAGGCTGAACTTTAGACCGAAGTAGTATTTTCAATACTTTTTTGGACTTAAAATACTCCAATGCTACAGGAAAATGATGGTTCTCTTTCATCTTCCACTATTCCTCTCTCAAGTGAGCACATAAATGATGATGGAATATATCTTCTTGAAAATGGTGAAGATTGCTTAATCTATGTTGGAAACATGGTCAACCCAGACACACTTCAAAAATTGTTTGGAGTTACTTCTGTGGATGGGCTTTCAGCTCAGGTAAACATGCTTTGTTAGTTATCTTTATTTGTTTGATTTGTGAAACTTCAGTGGTACTATAAGATGTATATTATTCTATGTTTTGTTTGTTTGTAGAGTAATTTACAACAATAAAAGTTGTATGCATTGGAATGAATTCATGGTCATTAATGTGCAAACAAGTGTTTGAGGGTCTCACATTGGGAAAGCAAATGACAATGTAGTAATCGAGTTGGCTGATATTCTTGTGTCACATAATGCTGGCAGGCTTTCTGGATTCAATTGCCTGTGTTCCTTGTTTTTCAGTTTAACAGCAAATGTTTAATTGCCATTGATGATGGAAAACCTCCATTGAGGCCATTTTACTTGTCAGGAGGTAATATGCAGGTGACTGACAAAACCATGACTTACAAACTGCAGTACACTGTTTCAAGAAGACAGTTTCTTGGTGAAATTTAGTCATTGAAGCATTTGTATTTTAGTCAAGGTTTAAAATTTCAACCTGTGCCGAAATTTTGGTCCCAGACCGGAATGATACGGTTTCGGTATCGTGCCGTGCCGATACGGTTTCGGTATATATATATATATAGTAATTATTAGATAAATATATTTATGGTGTATATAAAAATAAGTTGTATATTAATTTTGTATAAGTTCTCAATTATTGAAAAAATTAATATTATTAAAAAATAATTAAATATAATTTTTTTAAAGAAAATTAATCTATCAATAACTCGAATTATCAATAATTCGAATTAAAATTGATCTATCTATATAAAGTGTATAAATTAACACTAAGATATTACTTTATATATAATAATTATATAAATTAACTATTTATTCATTTAATTAATTTAAATAATATATATTTTAAATAGTGAAAATATATCAAAATATCAATTAAATAAAAAATACAGAATAATAAAAATATATATATCAGAATATAAATCTTTTTTTTTTAATTTTTAGAATTTTTAAAGATTTTTTAGAATTTTTAATTTTTTAAAGAATTTTTTAATTAAATTTAAAACAATACAAAATAATAAAAAATATTAAATATAAATCAGAATTATTATAATTTAAAAATAAATTTGAAAATTTTTAGAATATTAATTAATAAAACTTATTAATTTTTTAAAATTTTAATATATTTTTTATATACTTTATTTGAATAATTTAATTAGGGGTTATAAAAATCTGTTAAAAATATCACACGTATCTTGGAAATTATTTAAATTAATTAAATCAAAAGAAAAGAAAATGCGGAAAACAAAATCTCACGATCTCAAGATCGCGGAGGGGAGCGTCTAGAGGCGTCGCGGGACGCTTCCGATGCTGCCTTAGGCATCTCGCGACATTTTCGGCGCCTCCGGAAGCGTCGATGCCTTCTGTGCCGAAGGCATCGCGGAACACTTCAAACGCCGCCAAAGGCTTCCTGCGACTCCTTCGGTGTCGCCTGCGATGCATCAGGGCGGTGACGCCTCCGATGCCGATTTTGCCCATTCGACGGAATGGTAAAAATTGTATGTGTCGAGCAGCAAAAAATGACATTTCATTCTCTGTATACAACTATAAAGAGAATTTTGGCTTAACATTCAGAATAGAAAGTCAAAGAAAGTTTAATTGTTGATGATACTCTATAGTCATTTGTGGTTTAGTTAACATAAAGTGATAATTTGTCATTCTATTTCACAAATAAAAATGAAAAGAAACATTCGTATTAACAATATACTAATTAAGATTTTTGGTTATTTATAAATAAAAAAAAGGTAGTGTTGTAAACAAAAAAAAAATCATATGGCAAGAATAATTGTCAATATGTACTGTTTCCAGTATTTTCAATACATACACTGTTTTCATTTAAAATATGCTGTAATCCAAAGTTTGAAAAATATAAAAAGGAAGCATTATTTTGTTATGCGGAGATGTTACATTTTTTACTTTGCAAACAATTTAGCTAAAGATCCTCCCTTTATGTTAATGTGTGATTATCACCTTTCTTTGAGAGAATTACTATAGAAACTGGGTAAACTGATTCCTGACAGAAGTTCAAAACTTAAATTATTTTTCAAAGATTGTCATAAATGCTAAAGTATACATGGAACATTTACATGACCTCAAATTGTTAAAGAATCAAGAACTTCTAGCCAACTCACATTACAAAAACCAAAGGACACCCTAGGTAAAATTAAACAAGTTGGCTACTAGGTGAGAGATGGTTATCTACCACGTAAGAATAGTAAACTGGACTTGTTAAACCTTATACACACTCTCTTGCAAGAAATAATGGTAAATTTTATGATCCAGCTCAGAATACTCTCTATGGAACTATAAATAATAATCTACAGTAATTTAGTATAGAAACGGCAACATCTCCACTCACAAACATATAGAATTTCACACAATTGAAGATACCATGTTTGCACCTTGCTGAACACTAAAAAGGTTAAGAAGCTTTTGAAACACTTAGTAGTTGCATCCAAAGAGACAAAATGGAATATAAGCCCTCCTATCATCTGAAAGTGCTACAGAACATAAAGAACCTTTATGTCTCAACCATAGAATAGCATGATTCCTGATTTGTCATGAAACATTATTCATATGTAAAATGATACCATTTTTACATGTGATGACAACCGAAAATTTTAAATTGACAACAAATAGGGAGTTTCTGATGATTATTCTATGTCAAACGAATTTGAAGATTAAATGTTCTACCCCTCATTTCATTTCTTACTTGACAAAATAAATGACATTTGTGCAATGTCATCAATCTAAAATATGAACTTACGTATTTTTATTATTAATCTATTATAGTATGCTATAAATATAATACACATATACATTAGGATATTAAAACTATTGCAACTAAAGTAAAAAAAAAAAAAGAACTAAACACTTGATAATTTCCATCTAAATTTTGGATCCACAAATTGATACAATTCACGATTCAAAAATTCACTGAAATAATCCTCCATATTAACCTTGATTTATTAATGCTAGTCTCCACTACATATGTTCATTTGCAGTAGGCAATGCCCTCATTTCTAACCATTACAATTGGTAATCTTTCAGAATCATGAGCAGTATCATTAGCTATCCAGAGTCTCTTGGAAATTTAAAGGTTCGATCGTATGACATATCTCTAGGTGATTAATACTGATAATCTTCACATTGATCCGTTCCTAATCTTGTTAAACAAATCATTGTATAGTTTGGCATCCATCTCATGGTATATTTAGCACTAATCTATTTAGTTATGAAAGATAACAAGAGCATTCATCTTTGAAAAGCACAGTTAACAATTTGGTATCGCAAAGAAGTAATAAAGGGGATCAACAGAAATAGAGAACTTACTATATCCCATGATGTGATTACCAGGAGCCACTGCAACACGAAAGTAATCTGGCCATCGAGCCAGGTAAGTCATGTAGAATGACATGTTGAACTGGTAAAATTCAAGCGCAAGGTTAAATTAAAATTGGATTAAGAGATAAAAAAAAGAAGATAAAAATGAAAAAGGATGATAACTACAAGATCAGAGATGACTATATCCAAATGAGATGAATGGAAGAATCAATCTCCATGTCTGTCTTAGGAACAAGTAAAAGTAATATTTAGATATAAATATGTATAGTCATGATGAAAAGTGATTGACAAAGCTATAAATTTCTTTCCAACTTTCTGTGTGATATGGTATCAGAGCACCCTGTATGACGGATACACCTATAATCAAAGGTATCATCACCTTCTTTAGCCATCCTTGTCTAGGCAGATTTCCTCCCTGCTTTTAACCTCACCTCTATGCACATTGAAACCCAACGATGCTTTGGAATCTTACGCTACAGAACCACCTCGGTTCATTAGCTCCCTCACTGTTATTCCCCTCCTAAATCAGCCACTGGAAGGATCCTAGATCCAGCACCACAGCAGATGAAGAATACTAGTCTCCAGCAGCCTCACCAGAACACCATTGCCTGCAGTAGATCTAACTCTCTAGCATCCCGTGCTACCACTGTTGTCTGACGTTCATCAAATTAAGTTGCTTTCTATGCCTCCTTACACACTCCGGCAGTGCAGACCGCCAAGAACGTCATTGCCTACAAGTTAGATTCATCACCATTTGGAGACAATCTCCTTTCTTTTATTTGGTCACAGGTTGGAGATCCACTAATTTGCTCTTAATGATTTGTTCCTTTTATACTGCATGACATTTCAGTGGGTGTTTTTTAATCATTATCTTAGTTTGACTTTTGTGTCAGTGTAAAATATAGTATTAAATAATAATAAAATAATAACTGTTATGGGAGGAATAGCCTTAATAGAATTTTCAAGAATTTTTAGAAATTTTTCTTGAATTAATTGGAATCTGTATGACACGTTTAAGGGGATGAACATATTAGGCTTAGAGAAGCCTGTTTGAAACATCCCTGGAGTGGGAGTTGATTGATGTCAATTAAGCCTAAGGTTGGAGTTAATTGACTTAGGTTGGATATATAAAAGCCTAAGTGGAAGCTATTAAACCCTAGGTCCGTATCCTTATTTTCCTCCTCTCCTCACTCGGCCGCCTGATGCCACCCAATCCTCTTCTCCATTCTCGATCTACAGTACTTCACCGGCTAGCCACCTCGCCCGACTTCCAATAATCCCTCCTCGCTCCTCTTCCTCACCTCGAACCGGAGCGCCACCTCCCTCCATCCACGCGATGTCGACCGTCGGGCCATCTTCGTGATCCAGCCCACCCTCTTGCTCAGATCGGGAAATCGAAGGGAGCTTCACAGATGGTTGTTGTTGAGTCTACGGGTCCCTTTTCCGACTACTAGTCCATCCCTAGGGTTGGTGCTTGACTCATCATCTGCTCCGATTGTAATAACCACCCGATATCTTACTGTCGACCAATCCACCTTAGGTAAGATGCGAAGGTGAAAGAAAAAAATAACTAATAATTTGTACTACATGAGAGAATCTTTCTTGCATTGGATGAAGCAAATTAAGACAATTGTTACATTGTTTGAGAGAAATTTAAAAAAGACTAATTTCCTTTCCTTGCATACAAAGGACAACTAGCAAATTTTAAGTCACAAAATAAGACAAGGCATGATTATATCATATCCAAACTGATGCTGACACGGTTGAAAGAAGATAATAACGAAAAAGGATGAGTAAGAATGGATAGATTTAGTATACACATATGAAATGATCTTCACCACAGTATTAGGACCAAGTAAAAGAATTCTTTGTATACACATATGAAACGATCTATAATATAAAGTGATCAACAAAGCTGCAAATTCTCTTTCGAATTTTCTGTTTGATAGATTTAGTATAAACACAAATCCACAAAGTCTTAGGGCCAAGTAAAAGAAATTTTTGTATATAAATATGTAACGATCTGTGATAATTAATATATATATATGATCAAAAAAACTATCAATTTTCTTTTAGATTTTTTGTTTGATAGATTATCATAGGCATAGAGTGTATGTGTATAAAAGAAAGAACGCAAATGAGAAAAGTTAAGTATGTGAGCTTACTGTCTCCGTCAGATGGTCAAGGTTCACAGAAGCAAAACGAAGGAGATCGTTACAGCAAAACCGACGGATGGTAGTCATTTGCACTGATTCTATCTGCTCGATCTCCTCTACTCAGGCTGCAATACAAAACTTCTCCTGCAGAAGGGCGGATGAAGATTAACGAGGGGGCAGCAGAGCAGTGGCGTGCAAAGCAAAATGAGTGCGTAGGTAACACAAGCGGTGATGCAGATGGCGAACTAGAAATTCTGAGATATAAGAAATCCAAATATAGTGACCAGATCGTAGCAATGAGTTTAGTGTTGCAACTATGCAAATATATACAAGTAGACAATATTTAACTAAATGAAATAAGAATTTATAATATTTTTTAAAGAATAAACAATATACTTGAAATATATATACCGAATTGATCACAATTTTTAAATTTCAGAAAATATAAATATTCAACTGCGATTTACCCAAAAAGGGTCCCCATTTTGAAATGGACCACATCACGTATCTCTTCCCATTTTCTTTCCCATAATAACCCTCTTCCTTTTTTATTTTATTTTTTTCAAAAAAAAAAAAACTTAATCTCCCAGCCCTCTTGGCAGCAGCAGATTTCAGCTGCATCACACTATCTTTACAAAATGAACTGGGAATAAGCAGTCATAATTCAGAAACCATACATGAGCTGGGATAAGCAAACTGAAAGAAACATGCAAGGCAAGGTTCACATGCCGTGTCTGAACAACTCATTGATACAAACTAATATTGCCAAGATGTGACTGGTAATGAAAAAGAAAAGGGAAGAATTAAAACTAATAATTTGTGTATTCTGAAAAAACAGAAAGCCAAAATCCAAACCAAACCCTTAAAATGTAGTAACTATCACACAAAATAACTGCGATTTAATGAATTTCCTGCACATACCTCCAATTTATCCACACAGGCAGTCGATCGCTAGCGTGAGGAAAAGGGGACTCCCCTCGGGAGCAATGAACACTCGAGCCGGCGGTGAGAGACAGGAGGAGGAAGGACCGGCGGAGATGCAGAGTCGCAACCTCGCAGGTGCTTGGCGACGGGAGGACCGGCGGAGACGCAAGTGCTCGACGACGGGAGAAGGGAGGGCTGAGCAAGTCGGACCGGCGGAGTCGCAGTGGTCAGCGGCGAGAGAGGAGTTAGGGGGGATCGTGAACGGGGCCGGGTGGAGAGACGAGCGTCGCGAGCGGCGAGCGGCTGAGGAGATCTAGGTATTTAGGCTTATACAATGCTTGTTTGGTTCGGTTCGGGCTGAGGAGATCTAGGTATTTAGGCTTTTATAATCCAGAATAAAAC
>JBAMIB010000086.1:2283264-2295380 GCA_037177415.1 Kaempferia rotunda | reverse complement strand
CTCATTGGATCATCCAATTGATTCAACTAGCAGTGAGCAATCGATTCAAAATTAAACCGAACAAATCTTTAATTAAAGTAAGTTTTTTCACAAGTCTAGCTGACCAAACTTTATTGTTAAAATCGAAAAACTAAATCGATATAAAATTAATTAATTCAATCGATTACTGAAACCAATTGATATTGAATGATTTATGCTTGTCCAATTTAAATACATCGGTCAACTACTTACCAATAACGGTTGACTCTTGAAATTTAAGATTAATAATTTTATAAATTTTAAAATCAAAACAGAACTAGATAAATAAAAATAATAATATTTTATTAAGAAAACAAATTTAAGAAATAACTGACATTTTATTAAAAAAAACAAATTTATGAATTAAACTTCGACTGTTTGTTCGATTAATTCAAATTCAGTTTAATAGATATTTTACAGACTTCCTAATTCACCATCCTTCAAGCTCAATTTGTGTATATATTTTGAAGGACTAAATTGAGTAAAATATGTATTCCTTAAATATAATTTTGTAAAAAAATCGCACATAAAAGTAGATATAGAAATATAATTTTATAAATAGGAAATCACAAATCATGAAAGTTGATATAGAAATATTATTTTAAAGATATATAAATAATACGGAACAAAAATATAACTAGAAGAAAATTTGATTCATATCTGCAAATTTAGTTCCATCAACTACTCACAAAACTGTGAAACAAAATAAAAAACAAAACAAATTTTATTATGGGGGGAATTCTACAAGAACATAAAATTGTAGCATCAATGTACAACACATTTAAAAAAAAAAAAACTTAAGATAGATGGATCTCCTCGACTAAACTTAGACTTGTTTTTTTTTTCCCGGGTTCTTGTTTTTTTATCCAACAAATACAAGGAATTTCAATGTGCAAGTATGAACTTGAAACCAAATCTACAAACAAGTAATAAGAACAAGATATTTCCATCACGATATTTGCATTAGTTGGCCATTATCTTCAATTTACCATGTTAGCCATTTCTTCTTTACGACATGCAACAGACTGACTGCCCATAGATCTTGGAGTGTCAGATGGTTAAGGCTCCTCCAATCTGTGAACTAGCACAAGCATTGAGAAAATGATTCTACATTAAGTAACTACCCTTCATCTAGCTGAGATCTTGCCCCTCGCCATTCTCAACTATGAGGCAGTAGCCCATTGAGAATTTAACCTAAAACGCACTAGCACCCAGTTAAATAATTTCTTTTGCAAAATGTAGTGAGAATAAACAGAAAGGCTAAAGGCAACCAAGATAACTTACAGATAATGTGAGTAGTTGGCCAAGGGCTCAGATTGGTCAGTTATATTCTTTCTGAGGAAGAAACTGTATTCCAGCCACAATTAATGATAGCGATTCTGGGCTCTATATGCTCAGAATTAAAGCTTATGGGTTTTTACAGCCTCCAAAGAGAGGTGCTATTACAAGGCTTATCAGGCAAAAACGGCTCAGTTTCTGAATTTGGTTTAGGAACCTTGTCAGATACAGCAAAAGTTAGTGAGAAAGGGATGCTGGTGTTTCAGTTGTATCCTCTTCTTTAGAAGGAAACTTATCTCAATTGCTCCTCTCCCAAAGCTAGATTAAGATCAGGGGTACTATTAGATTCAAGTGCATCTTCATCATCTGATGATACTACATATACTAAGTTATCTGTCTTTGATCTTGTAGGTTCTATATTGACAGAGAAGTTTGTTTCAGCTTTTTTTGAGCTCTCTGACACTGCCTCAGACAACAGACTATTATCCATTGAGTTAGATGGTACAGGATGTATTTTCAAGCATGTGCATGAAGTTTCTTCTGCAAATCTATAGGCGTTATCCCTACCCTTTTCAGGAATTCATCCTTTTGTGCTTTTTTTCATCACTCGGATATTTGTAGCTTGAATCATCTGCACACAACGTTGCATCACCTGTGAGATGAAACGGATGGTTGGAAAATCTTGTTGCAGTTTCCAACGAGCTGGGATGTGCACATTCCAAATTAGGCTTCGATTTCCAGCTAGGCTGGTTTGCTATTAGGTCATTTCTACCATTCCCTGATCAAAACAGTGGGAAGGTAAGATGGAAGTGATTATAATGAATCACAAGATTCAAGTCAAGTACAAGAGCAGGCTGACCTTGCTGAAAGCTTAATGAAACTGCATTAGGGGATTCTTCACAACCACTGACCCCTGTACTGCGAGCATGAACAAGGAGGTGTACAGGATCTTTTCTGCAATCTGAATCACTAGTGAATTTGTCCTACCATATGAAATGTTAACAACTATGAGAACACGAACCAAACAGATATACATGATAGAAGTGGATATATAGTTACTTTAGCATGCAATTCCTTTTCAAAGAATGTTGACAATTTAATATTAAACGTACACAAATAATAATAATAATAATAATAATAATAATTAACCAGGCTGAGTAACGTTGAGCCTAGGGTGATAGGTCCGTCCCACGGAAGTTTCCCTCTAGCCACCAAGTAAATTGAGAAACACTCGCAACGGGTGGCCCAGAAGCCCAATATCCCTTAGTTGCAAGTCTCATTTGAAGGAAAAATCCTTACAAATGTGTCGTAGCTGAGAATCGAACCATGGGTGCCTGGGAGACAACTGAACGTCTTTATCGCTGTACCATTGCTATTAAACATACACAAAGGAGGCTATGGATGGTGATTTGAACATTAGTGAAGCAAACTACATCTTATGTCTGTCCTTTTAACAAAAAATACATTGAGGCATTAATAAGCTTGGGTAATTATTAGCAGGAAGATCAAACCATTTAAAGATGACTGAAATAGCATCATGAAATAAAGATTATAGAAGACACGGAATAGAAAAAAAAAAGGTATTCTTATATATATACACAATCATTGATTCCTTGTATTCATTAAAATCCCATGGTTAGTTATTCTAGTACCACCAGATGCAAACTCAATACAAGGAGGACACTTGAAAAAGGCATATCAGCAATACTTTTTCCTCGTTCACGAAAATAAGAAACCACTATATTTGACAGATATATCGAAATTGTTCCACTCTTTCCTATGTAGTTAGGATTTACTTGCAGGAACATGCTCCTATTTGCTGCCTTAAATCGTAGAATCAATCATGGGTTCATATTAGAAATCATCCAGTTAATAACTTCAACTGCAATCATATGTATCTTGAAGACCTGAAGACTCAATATAGAAGCTCTTTTTCACCAAAATCTTTGATTGGGTCTGCCATACTAGAAACATAGTATTATCACAATTCTCCAATTTAATAGAAAAGACTTGCTTATTTGACAATAAACCTGGAAATTATTTGTAATATTAAATCTAGGAAATTAATCTGACATTATTTTCCCATCTAGGAGATTGATCATGGAGTGCGTGATAAAGGGAGATAGTGTGTGAAAATCACTAGAATTTTAATTTTTTAGAAATTCAAGATCTCATTGGATTTATACTAAGGTAATTAGGTCATTCTCTTGATTGAAAAAAAAAATGAATAGCCATATATAATTTATTATTGTTGCATCAGAACATAGGAATTGAAATTTAAGATTTCAACTCGTATGAGTTCAAAATAGATCACTTCCCCTTTTCAACATGCTAATTGAAAATGATGTTTCAAGGGATGAAAAGGTGAGAAATACTTAAGCACCACATAAACAAAGCAACAAATCAAGAATTCAGAATAGACATTTCAGTGCCACTATATCAGCTGCTAAAAATTATATCTGCTTGTCTGGTGTTCATCTAGGTATATTATTCATTGTTCTACTAAAAGCGAATTTGAAGGAAAAAAAAGACTGATAATTTATTCCTAAAGATTTTAAAATGTTTGTTGAGATATAAGTTGTCTTATCTCTGAGTTTATTCTGCTGATGCTTATCTTGACATTGTAATTAATTAGAAAAGATTCAAACGGTGTGCATTACAATGAGTATTACAAATAAATTTACCTTACAGCTAAATGGTAGAACAATATACATGGTTGTATTGCTTATTCTTGCAAATGTCAGCTACATTTGTAGAGGCTGGGCAATCACCTATGTAATGTGAATTCAACTTTCCAAGAGCTTAAATTTTAAGCCTAGGGAACCAAGAGCACGCCCAACTTCCCACTAGGTGTTCACTAAAGCACTTAATGAAGATAGCCTACCTAAGAAAAACGAAGTTAATTGGGTGACACCTGATCCTGTTTTAGCATCAAGACCTTCACCAAGTATCTTTTATCAACAACACGAAGTTCATCCTCAAGTCACCGATGCTTGATAAGTCCACTAGTTTTCTGTATTATCTATTGTTCACTGTGCAAACACTAGTGAATTCTACTTCAGTTGTCGCTCAATAGTTCAACTTAGATTGGTCCCTTATAAGTAAATTATAATCTGCTCCACAGGTTTGTCAAAGAACATCTAGTTTGAATTGACCTACCACCAACTTAGATTAACATTTTCGAACTTTGGATCAACCACATCTAGTTGCCACATGGTTCCTGAATTTAATCTTCTATAAACAATTTAAAAATATTTCACAGAATAAGTAGTGCAATTCAACAGAATTATAATAAAAACGAGTTATTTTTCATCAAGTTGTACGATGCCTGACTATCAATAACTTTAGTACCTTTGTTACGTTTAAAATAAAAGGATATGAAAAACAAACAAAAGAATACATATAGCTGCAGGAAACTTGTTTAGGGAAAAAACCATCAATATGTATTTGTCATGTATATTTTCTCCAAATTAGATCAGTACATAAATTTAGGAGAGTTTAGCAGTCTTAGAACCAGGATTTGAGTCACTCAAACAGACTATTCAGTATACCAGAATGAGGCTTTGGACCATTATCCTACTGCTGGTTAAGGGGGCCTTGGAGGTGCAAAGCCAATCTAAATAACCAAATTCTTGCCTAAGGCAAGTCAGACATTAGAAAAATGTAATGAATTTGGATACATCTGTTGCAATCTTTAGTTGCTTCAACATGGAAGATAACACTATGATAAAATGGCATTCATTTTCATTAGGAATGGAAAGGCTCATACTGCTAATAAGGTAGCTCCGTTAATATTCATTTTAGTACAACATTGTCTTTTACGTCAGCAGGATACATGCTAGGTCAATAACTCAAATATCTATGATGTTCAAAGTAAAAGAGTCCATAAGGGATGGACAGGGATGATCAACCAGAAAAAGGCTCATCATTCTCAGCCTGTATCATGTATTAGAGAAGACCTCGAGCACTCTCGGTGTAGTAAAAGACAAATCAGAATGAATCAGCAACTTATTCATTGACTGAAACCATCAAAAAGATCCTAAGTTATATGGTATTGAAAGGTACCAGGAGATGTCTAATGGCTAAGAAAGAACTCACCAAGCTATGAATATCTTTTTCCATTTCTGAGGGCATTTGTTCAATATCTATCTGAAATTTTGATTCTGGACAAAGAACACAGACAGAAGTGTCATGGTTCATGCTTCTAAATGAGCAGGCTGCAGGATGAGAGCATGAAATCTGTTTTGTTTGCTCTTCATCATCAGGAACATTCTTGCGCAAGATATCCTTGACAAGAGGGTGCTCCTCATTCTCATTTCCTGATATCGGAATAGCCTGAAGATCAATGCAGGAACTATATTTGGATGAATTTGCCTTTATCAATTTATCAGACCTTGTCACTTTGGGATTTGTGTCATCAGATATTTCAACAGCGCTACAAACTTCAGTACCAGTTTGCATAGATAAATCTTTGCTGGCTGATTTCATGTTCAAACTATTAACAGGAGACCTTTCATTCAGACCAGGCAGATCTCCCAAGCTATTTTCCTGTCTTCCTCTAAATAGACCCCAAAGATAAAACAAATTGTTCCAACCTGGAGCATCAGACAACAGCACCCAAGTCAGAAGATTATTTATGAAATTGCAAGCAGGAATACAAACACATAACCCACGTTTTGTCATGTAAATCAGGTTGAATCTTTAGACAACATACTAAATGCTATAAAATCTCCCTAAGCAGGAAGAACTAATGTTGATCTTACGTTGGGAGTTCTCTGGTAATAAATTTGAAGGGAATATAAGAAGTTCCACGGGGCCAACAACACCTATGAGAGCTAGATCGTTCTTAAGTATGTTATCCATCAGTTTCCAATAGTAATTTTCATAACTGCACAAAATGAAGCATATGGCAACATCAAATACTGTCTCAGCCTTCACATATAATCGCAACTTGAAATGTACGCAAAAACCTGTCAATATTTTTAGCAAAGAAAAAGATAGCAATGTTATCTTCTTTAGGGTTGTTCTCACAAAACTGCAGAGGCCATGAGCTTAGACGTGGTACTTCCTCCAGTTGAACCTTACAAGGTAATTGTCCTGCCACTTCAAGTGCAATGGGGGAGACATGAGATGACAAGTGAGCCTGGAAACCATCCAAAACTGTCAGAGACTTGGTACTCGTCGACACTTCAAAAGCACCCCTGTACATAATAAGGTATAACAATCAAAATTCAAGGAAACCGTATACATAAATTTGTATCAACAGTAATAATAATGATTAAAAATATTCATAAAACTCTACAAAGAGCATGCCATACTGCCAGATGTAGTTGATCTCTGGAATTACTGAAGCTCTCATTAGATCAATCTCAATGGAAGTTTGAACAGACAAGTTTTGTATAACAGGCATCACAGCTAGGCCATTTGCAAAGTCAATATCTGCCTCACTTCCAGGAACGACCACAGATTTCTTATGGTCTTGAACATCCATTGTACTTTCAACAGAAGGCAAATTTCTAGGAACTGCAGCAAAAGTTTTAGTAGTTTCATCAGAATTCACATCAGCCTGGGCCAAAAGAACTTCCTCAAACTGTTCAGGTGATTTTCTCTTTGTTCCCAATTTCCAACTCGAGATCTCAAATGCATTTTTCTGCTTAATACTTCTGTTATCCATAACCCTCAAACTTTGATCAGAACGAGGTGTCATAGCAGTCATGCGAAGTTTGTCAACTGGGCAGAACTGTGTTGGATGACCTGTTTCATTACACTTGTGGCATCGGTTGGGGACTGATGCTGCCTGCTTAGAGTTTATAAAGGTTTGGTCTTTGGCTTTATCATCCCCATGCCTAAGCATTGCAAACTGAGATAAAGTGTAATGATTAAGTTCAACTGCTTCATTGTTTAAAAAAGGAAAAATAAATGCCATGAATAATTACCTTGGGAGGAGGTAGAAAAGGCTTTTGTTCTTCATTCTTATAGAATCTAACTACGGATGTACCTCCAGAAGTTCGTGATAAATTTGCTGATGGCTGCTTCTTACTTTCATTAACTAAATGGAGCCCAGAAGAATCAGTTATAGACAACAATCTAACATAGACAAAGAAGGTAATCATAGCAGAAGCTTTTACTCACCTATACCAGCTGCATCATTTGATCCTTTGCTGCCAGCTAGATTGCTTGAATCAGAAATCCTTTTTAGTTCGGCATCACAGCTTTGAATCTTCAAATTGGACTTAGCAGATACCACCGGACTGGCAAATTGATAATCAGAATTTCTCTTACCTAGCATGGTCCCACCTTTCACTTGTTTGACAACTCTAGAATTCTCAGAGTGTGACATGCTAAGTGTATGAGCTTTGCTTAATGTTTTGACGGTTCTGAATGATACAGATTTTGTGATTCCTCTGCTAGGCCCTTTGCTTCTTTTGTTGGTTAAATTAGATTCCTTAGCAAGATTTTGCTTCCAAGGAACATTATTCAGCAATTGTTTTACTTTCGGAACTTTTGAATTGTTAAATGAAATTGATTTTGATAGAGTCCCTAAAAGCAACATTTCAGAAAAGGAAATTATAAGCATGTGAAAGAAAGTATATTAGAAATGTTTCAAACAGAAAATCAAAATTACCACGCCTTTGTTCATAAGGTGTTTGTATCTTAGATGACTCAGGAATAAAAGATTGTGCATCAGAATCTCGATGGGATATACCTTCCAACTTCTCACATGTAGTGGGAAAAAGTTTTAGAATATCACTAGCAGCTTTTTTGCAATTTTCATGTGAGAACTGGGAAGGTTTGGCTTTCTCCTGAGAAACAGAATCAACCTCCATAGTCTCTCTCTTCCTTTTAGACGGAAGTATATTAGCTAGTTCTTCATTATCTCTTCTGATGTCTGGATCAATCGCCTTATTTTCCATACTAAATTCATTGTTCTGATTACTTTCCTCAAGAGGTGGTGATTCTATTCTACTAATTTGTGCTTCAGATTTTCCAGTTACTTTTTTTCCAGTCTCCTTCAATTGGCATTCTTCACATAACCACTCACCGTCAGGAACTTTATCCAACATTATTCTCATGCAGTAACTGATTAAAAGTAAAATCTCCATTAAACATAACATCTATATGAAAAGCATCTCCAAGAAAAACTCAGACTCGAGGAACTTACGTATGCTCAGCCCCATCACTGCACCTACTACAGATAGCAAGCAACTCATCCTGACCTTCATCTCCACATATATCACAAACTTTTACCTGCAAAATAGTAGATATGGAAATAAGATACAACTACAAAGCTATCCAAGTAAACAGAATTGGGGCAGTGTGGTTTTAACGGATAACAGACATTTGTTAATTTCATTTTTAATCTTGGCCTTAAGACCGCATTTTATAATTATAAAAACTATCCAACTACAAATGATGAATTATTAATTACTTGTTGAATTATATGTATAAATTGTTAGATATGAATGTGAAAGGTTGGTTGGATGGAGTGGGACTTAAAAGAGGAAAGGAGTTATGAAGATGAGGGTATTATTATCATTGTCTTTTCAAAATTGGTC
Source organism: Kaempferia rotunda (assembly GCA_037177415.1). Taxonomy (NCBI): domain Eukaryota; kingdom Viridiplantae; phylum Streptophyta; class Magnoliopsida; order Zingiberales; family Zingiberaceae; genus Kaempferia; species Kaempferia rotunda. Next base: position 2,286,528 of record JBAMIB010000086.1, on the reverse strand, counting down.
ATCTATTCTTTGAGTCATCATTACAACTGAACAGGTGAAAGAATGGATAGAATGGATTCATCGTTTCATCCAGTTCGTCCAGATGAACACACGAAACCATACATCCTGTATCATCCTTTGTCTCATTCGTCCTTCTAATAGAACACATTCTTATAGTTATGTGAGGTACCTTTAAACCTGCACATGATTGATAGCAAACTGTCTTAGTTTTTATAGTTCATTTAAATTTATTAAATGAAAATTATTGATAAAGAAAAAAATTGTTATTTCTTCTATAATCAAGATTGCTATCTTTATATTCATATTTAACAAGTTGAAAATGCAACTTTGTGACCATTTCAAGTCATAGTATAAAAGATTAAAAGTCTTGAGTACAAGGTGTGCACACCACATTGGATGTGAGACTTGTGATCAAGTACTAGTAGGAATTTTGCATAGTGAAGATCAATACAAGAAACCAAACATTTATTCTAGAATAGGCAACATATCAACATGTATAGATGAAAACTTGATGTGAATAGGTAACAAATCAACAGTATACAGTTAAATAGGTACATATCATGGTAAAATCATGTAGCCAACATCCTTACCCTCTATTAGTTATGAATTAATTCCTGATTTAGCAACAATATACGTCAGATAGGAAATACAACTTCAAATGCATTCATGACAAACAACAGATCAACACTAGAGTGATGTTTCCCTAAGTTCCTACGACATGCCATGTGCATCACTTGGCATAAATAATGAATGGATCACCATTCAAGAGCTTGATACTTATTTCTAGCTTCAAAATTTCATAATATATAATGATGTAGTTATAGCATTGTTAACCTATTATTCAAGAAAGATTTTGATGGCAAAACTTAGAAATTTGGAAAAGATGGAAATGGAAGGAGGGTAATGCTTGACATGATCCTTTTTCCATGTCAAATGAAGCTAGAATATAAATAATATATATGCATGTAAAGTGTATATATCTAAGATGTATGAATGATATATTCCTCGGGTGTCTATGAATTAAGTTCGGGATCTACAAGCCGCAAATTACATTTTTTTTCTCAGGTGCACATCTAAGAATCAATATACTTGCAAATTCACATGAAACTGGTTAAAAGTTAAAGATATATTCAACATTTACAATTAAATGATAGAAATTTGTGTTTTCTTGGTATGCTAATCAAAATAAATCCACAAAGGGGTGAGGAGAAACAAATATCCTTTTCAACAAACACACACTTACAAGATTACCCATATGAAAAATTAGGTGAAATACAAAGCAAATTGAATCAACATAGAAGCATTAGTTCAATCAAAGTTTTATACCCACACACTCCATATTAGTGGAATGCTTGTGCATTGAGACAATGCACTTTGTTTATAGTCAAGCATGGCGCCGAACAAAATAACTATTTCATGACGCAGAAACATAAAAGTATAACATAAAGAGTTCTATAAAAGTAGCATCATTAAACTATTAGTCAAGAAAATTTAAATTGTTGTGCCAAAACTTGACGAATTTGGAGAGCATAGAAATGGGGGATCAATAATGTTTAGGGTTTAGGGAGGAGGGTTGATGGTCGATCCCAAACCTGAATAAAGGAGAAGGGTTGCGTTAGGTTGCGAGCCAGCGTTAAAACAATAACCAATGTTTAATGAATGAATCCATTAAACTATTATGCTAATGCTAGGTTGTTCCCTGGAAGGGACGCGTTGCAAGGTCCGACTATAAACAAGGACCGTTACATCTCTAGAACTCGGATATAGTGCTAAATATGCAAGAGTACGCATTACAGGGTCCGAATGTATCGGCGAGAACCACTATATCTCCATAAGAACTTGAAGGTAGTGTTAAATAGATAAAAATTCTCACATCATAGATTGGATAAGAATAAATATAAAAGAAAAACTAATAATCTAAGATTTAGAACATGGAACGTAGGAATCCTCACTGGTAAATCAATTGATGTAGTAGATATGATGATTAGGAGAAAAAATAGTATTTTGTCTGTACAAGAAATAAAATGGGTAGGCGAGAAGACAAAGATGATAAAGAAAAGGGGATTGTTGTAGATAGTTCGTTAAAGGATGAAGAGTAGTTAGAAAAGGGGATAGAATTATAGCCCTTAAGATAATAGTGACAAAAGAAATTATGAACATAATTAACGTATATGCACCGCAAGTATAATTAGATCAAGCTATCAAATCAAGGTTTTGGAACGACTTAGATGAAGTATTGTAAAACATTCTACCAAATGAAATGATTTTAATAGGAGGTGATCTAAATAGACATGTTGTAGTGAAAAATGAGAAATATGAGAAGATACATTGGGTTATGGGTTTGGAATGAGAAATAAAATGAAAACTATATTAGATTTTGCGATAACATATAACCTTATATTAGCTAATAAATTTTTTTATGAAAAGAGAAAACATTTAGTCACGTTCAAAAGTGAAAATAATAAATCGTAATTGACTATCTTATAGTTAGAGGAGGGATAGAAATATTTGTAAAGATTACAATGTCATCCCTAAAGAAAGTTTAACTATCCAATATAGGTTAGTAGTATTGGATATACGCCTTAAACATCGTATCAATAGAAAGAAAATATATACGACTCCTAGAATTAAATAGTGGAAGTTAAAGGATGAGAAGCAAAATATATTTATGGAGAAGGTAGAGTACAAGTATTAGGTGAAATATATGATGATTTTAATATGACATAGAATAAGATGGTATCAAAGTTGAAAATAGTAGCTAAGAATGTACTCGGTGAGTCAAAAGGATATGCACAACTAAGTGAGGAATCTTGATGGTGAAATGAGAAAGTACAAGAGTAAGTGAAAGAAAAAATGAACCGCTTATAAGAGCATCCACAATAAATGGAGATATTTCTCCCAAATAGTTGTGGTATCCACTTCCACATCATTATTCAAATATCTCATTATACAAATATTCCAAATCTCACAATTAAATATTTCATCAACCAAATATTTATGGGTCCCACTCATCAAATATCCTACTCCCAAATATCCTCAATTGCACAATCAAATATCTCACCAATCAAATATTTATGGATCCCACAATCATTTTATTATTTTACATCTAATTTTATATTTAAATAAAATTAATTATATTTTCTAATTATTTAATTTAATATATTTCATGTACCATATATCATAAATATTTATTACCTATTATTTGATCTCTATATTTTAATAAATATTTAATATAATTATTTAATTTTCATTGAATGATAAAAA
>JBAMIB010000086.1:2247277-2260134 GCA_037177415.1 Kaempferia rotunda | reverse complement strand
CTGCTTTTCCGCTTGGATGGCGTCCATTTCCATTTTGCCCTTACTTTCAGATTAAAAAACAGAGGAGAGACATGCAGTGCGGAAACTTGCTGTGACTGAGGCCATTCTGTTTGTGGTGGTAGATGGAAGGAGGATTTTATAAAAGAGAAATGTTTTGTAAAGAGAAAAAAATTTAAAATTTTTAAGAAAAGATACATAAAGTGATGAGGACCATAAAAAATGAAATGGTGGGCTCCATCACTATGTGTAAGTTTTTCTTTGAGTGTATCATTATATTTTATAAAAACACGCAAAGTCCGTTCATATCATGTGCGCATTTTATTTATTTATTTATTTATTTATTATTAAAAAAATTAATATTACTTTAAATATAAATTTTAAATATATTATTATACCTTGAAAATGTCTATGAATTTTCATTTATTTTTTTTAAACTTATATTATTCCTAAACATAAAATATTAAAATGTTACTACTTGAACATTGTAATTAAATTGGAAGACTTAAATCCTAGGGTAATGTATTAAAAACTATTTAGATTTTATCTATAGGGTTTAGATTTCCTAATTGAGTTATAGTGTTAAGTTAAAATAAAAATAATAAATAAATAAATTTTAGATGTTTACATATATAATCATGTATTTAAGATTTATATTTAAGAAAATATTAATTTTTTAATCAAAATTAAAAAAAAATTAAAAATGCGACTTATATCCTACACGCGCACAGTCACGTATTATGCAACGTGCGCACATCTTTTATATTTTTTTTAGCTTTGGTTTAAGATTTAAGTTTTAAGGTTTAGTGTTTAGGATATAATATTAAGGATGTATAGTTTATTTTTTATTAGAATTTAGGGTTTAGAGTTTGAAGTACAGTATATATAGTTAGGGTGCTTAATTGTTTTTAAAGTTTTTTTAAACTTTAGGTTTAGGATTTATGATTTAAGATTTTAAGGTTTAGTATTTAGGGTGTACTTTTTTAAATTTTTTTATAACTTATAGTTTAAAGCTTGGGATATACTATTTAAGATTTAGGGATTTTACTAATTTAGGATTTTAAAAAATAAAAACAAAATAACATAGGATTGAGAGAGGTGCCCATATGGCAAGTGGCTTGAGGGCCCATATGGACGTCTCTCTCTTAATCAGACACGGACCACACGGTATCATTCCTTGGCGTGTGTATATAGTCTATGAAATTTGAAGTTATTATTATTTTTTTTGAGTGCTTCGTTACTATACCATAACAGGTATAGTTGTTAGCATGACTATTCATATAATTTGAGATATCATTATTTTTTATTTTTTAAAAAATTATTACCTAAAAGAAATTGGATATTGGTAGACTATGGAAAAGGTTTTCCAATTAGGTGCATGCCATTATATATTTTGGTTAGACAAGTTTCTTACTAGTAAAAGAGTATCATCTCCATAATTTTAGTCAAAATTAAAAGAGTATCATTTTATTTTCATAAAAATATTTTTTTAATATTTAAACAATATTGTATTATATCTTTTATTTCAAAAATACTTTTATTAAAATAAATCCATTTAACTTTTTTATGAAAATTTTAAAGTGTGACGATCATTTAACACTTTAAAATTTTCATAAAAAAGTTAAATACAATTAAATAAACCATTTAACACAATAATTAATTGAAAAAGTTAGATCCAATTAAAATAAATCCATTTAGAAAATAATTCAACGAAAAAATTACTCCAAGTGCTACGATTATAGTTGTATTAAAATAAATATATTTAATTTTTTTATCAACTATTATATTAAAATAATTCTTATTAATTTAATTAAAACCACTTTAATACTGTTATAACAGTTATGGACGTAATTGATAACACGAAGAAAGTTACAATAATATTCAAATTTGATCAAAATTACAATACATGAATTATTATTACATTATTTATCAGCTCGATTAAAAAAATAATTAAATTTACTCGAGATCAATATAATATTTTTGTAGTAAAAATTTAATTAAAATATTTTTAATTTTGTAAAAATTGATTTAACACTAATAAAGTAATGATCATCATAACTTACAACAACAATCAAACTTTATCTCACTATATAGGGTCGAATATATGGATCCTTTTATATCATTCGACCCTATCTCCTACTATATAATAATTTGCACTTAAATAAATTTTATCTTATTTTATTATTATTAATTAAGTTTTTTTTTTGTTTCCTTTTCCACATGTGATGCACGTATTTATCATATTTTCACATAGCCTAATTGAAACATTTATTGGTCGTTTAATTAAATGTCCGTAACATCTTAAACTTATCTCTTGGAGTTTTTCCTCAATAGATGTTGCTCCGACTTTCTCTCTCGTGTTCTCATTTCTTATTCTGTCCCTCCTATTATGTTCACACATCCATCTTAGTATTTTCATCTTTACAATTCTTATCTTCTGTTCGTATGCTGGAGTCATAACCTAATATTGAACTTCATATAACATGGTAGGTCTAATAGGTATTTTGTAAAACTTATCTTTAAATTTTAAAAATATTTTACGATCACATAAAACATTTAATAGTCTCCTCCGTTTCAACTATCATCATCGCTTCTGAATATTAAATTAATTTTAATGGAATAATTTTAATTAAGTATTTTAAAATTTTACTTCATATTATAATAGCTATGTACATGTGTTAAAAAAATATTAGAATATGAGTTTTTTTGGATAAAAATTTGATGAGATACTCTTTTAATATTTTTGAGAAAAAAAAAGTTTCTTTTGGCAATTATAATAATAAGGACGCTCTATTAATTTTTGCCCATAAGATGAATAACCATTTTTGCATTATGTATGAACCTAAAATAAATATATTAGTTTGATCCTTAGTCTGAATAGTATTTTGCCAATTTGACTTGAGAAGATATTCATATGTTATTTATCTTCCATAGTTGCATTCGACCATACAAGTATGCAATAAGTAAGATTTAAAGCCTCAGAAGCAATCGAGTTCAATGAGAACTCTCTCTTTCCCAGCTGCTTCCACTAACTCGAGTGAGAATGCTCTGTTGTTTGGTAGTTCAGATTCATGGCAAACTCCATGGTTTTGGATAAATGACATTTAACACTAATGATCTAGCAAACACTCGAACTAACAGTCGTGCGTAAAGCTGTCCAAAAAGTATGACATATTCACATTTCATAGAAATTACAAGAAAAATAAATGTAACTTGCACAATGATGCTTTCACAGAGCTCTTATTTAACCTCCATAACCATAGTATCGCAGTAGCCCTTCATCGTGTCGCCAATTTTCCTTTACCTTCACTTCAATCTGCCCAAGACATATAAATAACAATTAGACAAGCGTGTTCCTTCATCTTTCTTATTTTCTTTTCGAGAAAATTTTCCAACAAGCTGCATGTCATTGATCAGCACCTCGAGAAAGATTTTCTTTTGCAGGAAGTCTTCAATGTCTAGCCTTGCGGCTGTTGCTAGTACCTTCAAAGCCTTACCACCCTATACTCCAAATGAATTGGGAAGTCAACGAGTTTGAATTGAAATAACAAGTAAACTATTTTGCAATGAAAAGATAAAAAATGCTAATTGAATATTGCAGTAGAAAATTTTCTTGAATAAATAAATCATTAACAACTTTCTAGGTCAGATTGAACTACACACATTTTTCCCATCTGAATTTGTAATAAGTCCGATGCTTCTTAGAATTTATGCTTCGACATTTAATGAATTTCTAAGCAAAAGCATCAACATTCATATAAACTTCGATCAAACCTAGTTAGAGGGTGTTTTGGAGCAAATAATTCCAACTGGCATAAGATAGCTACACAACGTCATACAGCTGAAGCATCCAAAAGTAACACAACCTAGGAGATCAATAGCAACATTCAGATAACTCTGGGAGCATTAACACAGGATGGCATAATAAACAATTGCCACATTCTTTGATTGACCTACACTGAAGCCAGAGATAAAAGAGATTAAGCAACAAGAAAGCATTGGTTCAGTAGTAGTCCTTTAAACTAGAGATGCTAACGAGCCATGATCAGGCAGGCACAACCGCACAAGTCTTGTCAGCTGATTTAGGCATCGGGTTGAGCACGACAGAGGCAAGATTTGTCTATTTAGGTGCATGGCTGGGTAAAGCACTACACACTTTGTTACATGTGGTGCTAGGCATGGCTCGTGAAGCCAACATTGGTCACCTTGCTCACCCTGCCAAGGTTCAAGTTGGCACGGGCCTAATTGCCCCATGCCTATGTTGGCCTAGGCCAAGTTTGCCAAGATAAAAAATAATAATAATAAAAATTAAATAGGAATAAGAAAAGGGAAATTTAAAAAAACTAAGTTTTGGTATTTATAGGAATATTTTAGTAATTTGAAAATATTTTTTAAAGTGTATTTGGCAATTTTAGATTTGTTAAAGAAGAAAAGAGAAAGGAGATAAAGGGAAATGGATGAAAGTAGACACTCCACCCCTTAGTCATGCATTTTTAAGTTTGACTTATTTTTGCATGTAGCTTAAGTACCACTGTACCAGCTTACCTCCCCGCATGTGCTTGGCCTTAACACTAGCAATTTCTCAAATTTTTTCTTTTGCATAGTTTTTAAAAATTATGGCTGCTTGTCTTGGTATAACTACCATGCACTCTTGTTTTTTAAATTAAGCTGAATTTTGAGGTACTTTAATATTTTCCATGTTCTTTGTTGAGATACAATCCTCACCTACGGGAAAGTTCCTCTGAGACTAAATAGACGTGGCACAACGAAAGGATAAAGATACGATCCTCACCTAGAAAAAAGTTATTGATTCTCACTAGCAGAAAAGGAAATTGCAAATTGTATTAACTTTGAAACTTTTCGATTACATGAGATTCTAGCCCCATTTTATAATTTGATAACACAATTTATTAAAATAAAGAGATTTTTCTAACAAAATCCTAATTTTTTGAATAAAACCTAATAGACTTTTCTAAAAAAAAATCAAATAACTTTTTTTAAGTTTCAACTAATTAAAGAAATTAACAGACTTAGTCAATATTTAATAGAATTAAAATTTTGACGGTGTTATTCTCCTCAACCGAAGAGAACTTAACTCCGTGAGAAGGAAGGTGGAGGAATTATGAAGCGGTAGCGCCTTTTTAGCTAAATCTAGTTTATTTATTCAAACATTGCCTTTTTGATATTGATGTGTTTGCTTATTTTGTCAAGTAGGAAGGTAGAATCGTTATGAAGCGGATGCACCTTTTTAGCTGAATACAAAAGTAGTTTATTTATTTCTTTAATCATTGCCTTTTTTATGCTAATATGATTCCTTGTTTGCATTATTCTCATCCAATGAGGAGAACTCAACTCGAGTTGTTGAATTGTCTTCTTGGATTGACTTTTTTTGAGTGAATCGAACAATTTCTTTGATAACTTGGGCTCGTAGGATGATAATATTGTGTCATTGATGGGAGTGTAGGAGTAAACACTAACGGAATGTGACCTATAGTTAATTCAATAGAGAAAGGCTTGAATATTCTCTAATGTGGCAGTAACTCAACATTGAAAATGAAAGTAATATTTAAATAAATTAATAACATGTGCATTAACACTAATTTTTCTCATAATTTTAGAAAGTACCAAAAGTGGGTTTTTGAGGATTTTTTAGGGAAGTACTTGGGGTGAATATGAACAAGTACATAGTCCCCTATATTATATACCTTAAATTTATAATATGTATTGCCTTGAAATTTATAATCCTCATTACTCGGTATGACTTTTCTTCTGACATCCACATGAATCTCTCTATTGCACTTAGATACTGATTTAGATAAATAAGAAGTGGTAGGTAAGAGAGACAGGTTGACAAGTTTTTGACCCATACACGGTTTTGAATGTACTATGATCGGAACATTGATTAATCAAGTTGTGAGCAAATTCGACAAGTAGTAGGTTAGACAATTGAGATCTTGGGATCAGATCCTTGGTGTGTGGTTGGCCATATGCATATGTGGGGGTTTGCAAGTCAACTTTGTGCAAGTTATGTTCTCAAGTTTCATAGGGCGCAATTTAATGTAATGGGACATTAATGATATCATTTGCCTTTTCTTTTCAAAAGTGCATTGTGTGAGAAGATGGAGGGATTGTCTCAAGGGTTGGGTCACTTTGATGAGTGAGTTAGGTTTGGACCTTGGTATGTTGGGTTTGACTGGGTACATCTTGATTTTCTTACCATTGTGTTTGAAAGTGTAGGTATTTTCTCGTCCGTCATAAGCAACAAAGAGATCATAAAGCCGGTCAAGGATGACATGGGCCACATTCATAAGAATGTGGCACCATATATTATCTTTATATGGACCTATCTTTATGGGAACCAAACACCGTTGCGCAACTGGAAGGGAGGTTTGATTTACCCATGTCATTTTATAGGGGTTTGGGTGCCATTTCAGGGTGGCTTGAATCCTAGGAATTCATACAACTCCCACTGTCGATTACTATTTTACATGATTTACTCTCACATTTTGCGTGTGGAGAATACTAGTGCATTTCCACGTGTCATCTAACATAGGCGTTGAAAGGATATGATGGATTACATTAGTTCCTTTGATATGTTCTTCAGTTTTCTCATTTTCATGGTGCTTGTCAAGAGGGTCAAATTCTTCGTCGTTTTCCTGTTCCAAGGTTAAGACTTCGTGTGGACATTTGGATGCTATATGACCTTTGCCATGACAATTAAAATATTGAATATTAAGATTTTCTATTTTCCTAATGGCTTGGGTATTTGCCTCTATTCGCTTGATGACAAATCAAGGATGAGTTCGGCTTAGGGGCTTGCTAGATTGTGATGACGCTCTACAAGTAGGATTCTTATTTGTTGAGGGGCCTAATGGATGTGTGTAAAGAGGCTTCATAATTCGCTCACTGTTTAGTCTTTTGACAAGCCACTTCAATTGAGGTGGGGGCAAATAATTTTAGAGAAATGATATGCTCAGTGAAAGATTGGCACGAATTTCTCAGGGAATGAGTCATCCCCTCCGACGTGGATGAGTCGCGATCCACGCAGCAAAAGAAAACGCGATCGCGGCCAAAAAAAAAAAAGCGCGCACAACCCTAACTTTCTCCTCAGCGCCGCGTCTTCTTCTTCTCCGCAGCGCCGCGACCCTTCTCCTCCGCCCTCTTCTCTTCTGCTCCGCCACCCTTTCTCCTCCGCCCTCTTCTCTTCTCCTCCGCAGCCCCTCTTCTTCTCCGCAGCCCCACGCCGCAGCTCCTTCTCCTCCGCCCTCTTCTCTTCTTCTCCTCTCTTCTTCTCCACAGCCCCACGCCGCAGCCCCTCTTCTTCTCCGCAGACGTCGACTCCGGCGTCGTTCTTCAAAGCAGCGCCTTTAATTTTCACCGCATTCCAGTCAATTTAGACCTTTGGCGATCGTGAGAGAGACCGAATTCAACTTTACCTTTGAGGAATCACTTCTTTTTGGCCTCTTTAACTTGGTGAGATTGGTGGTGTTGGTGTTTCTAGATCTTTTCGCTTTTCTTTCACCCCTCCGCCCTTGTTTTGCTCCTCGAATTCTGGTCGAGCAGACTTTTTTTTTGTTTGTCTTTTTGTTTTTGTTTTTTTTTTTGAAGCAAAGGTGAGATTTTTGGAGGCTTCGACGCTTTCTCCTGCTTTATTCGTTGCCTGTTAGCAGATCCTTGTGGTTTTTATTCTGCAAGAGCCGTTTCTCTCTGGGACCTGTGCATTCTGGCTTAGATCAACTCGTAACCCTCATCTGAATTTTGGGGAAAAGTTTGTTTTTTGCAAGTTTGTGAGCTTCCTGAGGCTTTAAAAACTGGATTTTGCTGTTTATCTTCTTAAATTAGTGGCGTTCATTGGAACATCTGTGCTTATTTAGATCAACTACCTTTTAGCTTGCTTTGTAATCCAATACTCTCGTTGGTGCAGCTCTTAGCAGAAGCTATGGAGTCCTTCCAAGCAGTTCCCCCAACCTTCGGCTCTGCTACCGCCGCTGCCGATGCCACTGCCAACGGGGCTGGACCAAAGCCGATCGCCGGCCCTGTCCTTGAGAGCTCCAATAGCTACAGTGATGAATTTAACCCTGAGGATTTCATTGGCTTTCTTGAAGTCTTTGTCCACCAAGCTCGTGACATCCACAACATCTGCATATACCACAAGCAAGATGTTTTCGCTAAGCTTTGCCTTACCATTTACCAACAACCCTGATGTTACTGTCTCAACGCAGACAATCAACGGCGGAGGAAGGAACCCGGTCTTCAACCAGAACCTCCGACTCAACGTGAAGAACGTCAACTGTTCGATGAAATGTGAGATATGGATGCTAAGCAAGGCCAAGAATTAACTTGAAGACCAGTTGCTTGGGTTTGCACTGGTCCCCCTTTCAAATGTCCTCATGGCCAACGGAAAGCTGGTGAAGGAGTACTCCCTATCTTCAACTGATCTATTCCATTCTCCGGCCGGGTTTGTTCAGCTTTCAATCTCTTATGTCGGAGCTTCTCCCGAAGTGATGACAATTCCATCACTTCCAAAATCGTTGATCGTCGACACCACCTTACCTGATGCAGAACCTGATAACTCAATTCCCTGTGATTACGAGAGAATTGAGTTTCCTGACTTGAAAGCCCACAAGGAGAATCAACTAATGGTTTCTGAAATTTATGGGATTCCATGCGCTGACATGGAAACTTAGAGTGATAGCTTTGTTACTGCAGAGAATGATAATTGTGGCGGTGAGGAAGCAGGAATGCACATAGTGGAGAGCTTCTCCGCCGCCAATAGTCATGATTCCATTGGAAATCTTAAACACGATAATAGTTTCTCGACCACTGAATCGACTGTGGTTCTCCCAGCTACCTCTGATCCATTGTCATCCACAGCATCACCGAGGCCCAAAGTTAAAAGTCTCGAATCTATGGAAGCCGAGGTTGATTCTTCTAGAGCACCTTCAGATGATGCATTCTTCAAGCCTATTATCAAGATAGACGTGCCAGAGCAACCAGTTGTTCAGCAGGACTTTGTTGATATGTACATGAAAAGTATGCAGCAGTTTACAGAGTCATTGGCCAAGCTGAAACTTCCTATGGACATTGATAATAGTAGCACAGCTTTGGAATATGGTAACTCAAGTCCGACTCAAGAGAATGGTAGCTCAGGATCTGAGAAGGCGCTGCCGACTCCGAAGAGCAATGGTTCCAGAGTATTTTATGGAAGCAGGGCATTCTTCTGATCTTATGGAGTGAAGTTCTATGGTTAACTCAAGAGCTCGTACTTTAACTGGTCAGTTTAGTTCCAAGCAATGACCAAGGAACACTTTCTGTCTGTTCACAAGATAATCAGACAATAATATGAGTTGCTTAGATGAAAAATGCTTTAATGTACTGAGTTACACTATTATTATCGTTTGCCGAATTTGCATGATATGTTCTTTATCTCTTGCTGTGGAATTTGGTGTGATATGTTCTTTATCTCTTGCTTGTTTTGTGTTTTCTTGTTCTGCCTGAATTGGCTTTTGATTTTCAATTTACAGTGTGGATTCTAAGTCAGTTGCTCTTTTGTATAGATTAAAATTTACAGTGTGTTTAGTTTCTCAAACATGCAGCTGGCTAAGCAAATGCTCATCGACGCTACCATTAAGGTTTCATGGATGTGATCACTGCACTGGTTTTTGCTTGTTTAGATTGATAGATCATATTGTGTGAAGGTTTTTTTTTCGAATCACAATCTAATCCAATCATGTTACTCTTTACATTCCTTAATTCAATAAAATGTGATTAATTGAATCTTTTTTATCCATCCTTTTTTTTTATTTCTGCTGTAAACTTTTAATGAACTTACGAATCTTTCCAGAATTCATAAGGTTGTTAGAATTTTCTTTAGGATTCGTGATTAAGAAAACTTCCATCAAATATTCCAGCAGTTAATTATATCCCTTTCCTTAGCAACAACAGCTAATTAATTACTCTATCTTTCAACTTATTTTTGCTTCTCTATTTTCATTCTTTGACATTGATTTCTTTGCCTGCTGTCAAACACTACTCCCTTTTTTTTTCTCACTTTTGTTAAGTTAGAGTATGCCCAATGGGATCTCCTTCGGAGCTCTCATGGGGATGTGGCGAACCTTCGTTGCTATGATGCAAACCGCTTCCTTGTGAGTAAATTTTTTAAATTATTTTTTAAAAATAAAATATAAATAAGATTTAAATAGTTTTTTAATTAAGGGAAAGATTTATGGTATGAGAGTTTAAAAATGTGGGACTCATGAAAAAGTTATTGAGAGGTTTTTTCTTAATAGTGGAGTAATATATGAGGTTCTTTATTGTTGATGTAGCGTGGATGTGGCAACGAAGAAGCTCTCGAAGGGGTTCTATCGATGTGGATACTCTGGATTAGCCGATAGTGAAGGGAAAATGGTTGATGCCTCTCTCTGACTTGAGTTGGAATCTACGGTGGAAGCTCAGTATCACAAGTACTCTTCATTACGCATAAAAATTAATCTATCTATCTATAAGTATATATATATAAGGACGATCATGAACGAACGATAGCGTACATGGCAAGCTAATATGGTCTAAATTTAGATTTTTTTTAATCTCTCTCCTATATATAAATATCTCTCATGCATGTTAGGCGGTGTTGATTTATAAAAATAAGAACTAAAGTGGAGCTGGTTTTTAAAGATCAACAAAAGACTAGCACCACTATTGGTGCTAGTTTGTTCAAATCAGCACCACGCTGATGTTGATCTTCTATTGGTGCTAGTCTTTAAAAATTATAGCGCAAACAGTGGTATTGATTTGCACAAATCAGCATCAACACGTTCTTAGTGTTGGTCTTTAAAGATCAGTTTCGCCTTAGTGCTGATTTATAAAACCAGGACCACCTTGAATGCAGGAGGGAGATTTGTATGCAGGAGAGAGAAGAGATAGATTAAAAAAAAATCCAAATTTAAATCGCGTTAGCTTGCCATATATACTGTCACCCAGAGTATGAAGTTTGTGTGTGTGTGTTGTTGGAACAATCGTGCCCTAGGAGTTTTAATGTATTGACAATTATTTAAGTTTAGTCTAATATGATGTATTTAATATAAACTATGAGTTTGCAGGATAGGATAAGTCCAAGGAGGTCGATGACCAGATTCTTGGCACGGAGAAGTCCTTACAAGTTGGAAAACCGGATGTAAGGCAGGAAAAGTCCAAGAAGGTCGAGAACCGGATTCTTGGCAAGGAAAAGTCCTTACAGGTCGGATGACTGGATGTAAGGCAGGGAAGGCCAAGGAGGTTGAGCACCGGATTCTTGGCATGAAAATCCTGATATCAGACTCCAGGTATAAAGTCCAGTGAACAGGAGGTTCAACTGGCACGAGGTACATTTCATTATGTTAAAATAGTAAAATCTGTAAAAATTGCGCCAAAGCTAAAATGGATCGATCAAGTGATCGATTGGCACGAGCCAATCGATCAAGTGATCGATCAAAATTCGGTTGCGCAAAACAGAAATGCACAGAATGTCATTGGATCGATCAGCTGATCGATCAACCTCATTTGATCGATCAGTTGATCGATCAAAGTGCAGTTTACGAAATTCACAGAATGTTATTGGATCGATCGGCTGATCGATCAACCTCACTTGATCGATCAGTTGATCGATTGAACAGAACAAAATCGCGACAGAAGGGTTTTTAATCGATTGGCTGATCGATTAAAGTCTGGAAATTGAAATGATCTAATCCGAGCCTTTGAGTTCACAGATGCAGGGAATCACAGCCGTTGATCTACAGCAAGAGCTCCAACGGATAAGTTCTTGATCGATCAGGTGATCGATCAACAGTGACGGCGCTGTGAGAAACGGTCGGATTTTGGGCGAAGGTTTAAAAGGATCGCTGGTTGCTGAGAAAGCTCTCTCTCGCTCATTTTTCACTGTTCATCTTCAAGCTACGTGATCTACTCTCAGAGTGCTCTCAAGCAAAGTGAAGGAGAAGAAGAAGCAAAATCTTGTAATCATTTCGTGTTCTCTTCTTCTCTTCTTCTTGTTCTGTAAAAGAGAAAGTTGTGAGGGTTTCTCCACCTTCGGTTTCACTCCGAGAAGGAGAGCTTTTCATAGTGGATGCTGTGACTGGTGTGGATCCTTGGATTAGTCACCTCAAGGCAACTTGAGGTGGATACCAAGTAAATTGAAGTGTTAGGGTTTGCTGAATTTTCTTCATTCCGCTGCACAAGTTTTTGAAGGAGCTATTCACCCCCCCCTCTAGCTCAACCGATCCTTACAAGTGGTATCAGAGCGAGGTTGGCTTTTGAGGACTCACATCCAAGAAAGCAAGAGTTAGAAGCTACAAAATGTCTTTGAAAGAGGGACTCAGCACTTCTCGACCACCTTTCTTTGAAGGCAGCAACTTTGCCTATTGGAAGAGCCGCATGGAGCACTATCTCATGACTGAAATCGAAATGTGGTTCTCAATTACGGAAGAGTTCACGGCGCCAATGATAGATGGGAAGACACTTGAGCCATCCAAATGGACACTTGAACAAAAAATGAAGGCTCAAGCAAATGCTAAAGCAATTGTGACTCTTCAATGTGGTCTAAGCCTGGAGCAACTAAACAAGGTTGGACCGTTTAAGAATGCCAAAGATTTATGGGACAAGCTCATTGAGCTAAATGAAGGCACCAAGGACTCAAGAATTGCAAAGAGAGATTTGCTAATCAATCAATTGCAAAACTTCACAATGAAGGATGGAGAAACGGTAAGCACACTACATGGAAGATTCAAGGAAATCTTAAATGGTCTTCACTCGGTTGGAGAAATCGTAGAAAATCGTGATCTTATAAGGTATGCGTTAAAATCATTCCCAAGGAACTCTTTGTGGTC
>JBAMIB010000086.1:2201745-2217985 GCA_037177415.1 Kaempferia rotunda | reverse complement strand
TCAGCATAAGCCTGACATGAACGATGCTCGAGTGCCC
Organism: Kaempferia rotunda; assembly: GCA_037177415.1. Classification (NCBI taxonomy): domain Eukaryota; kingdom Viridiplantae; phylum Streptophyta; class Magnoliopsida; order Zingiberales; family Zingiberaceae; genus Kaempferia; species Kaempferia rotunda. Next base: position 2,217,948 of record JBAMIB010000086.1, on the reverse strand, counting down.
TCCAACGACCGCGCACTCAAGCAATGCAAACACTGCAGATTCAGTACGATGCAGGAACAATGTCGCGCATGACCGCATTAATTAATTAATTATTTATTTATTTATTTATTTATTTATTCATGAAGATGATGAATAGAGAGCAGTACCTGTATATGCAGGATGAAATTAATCCTTGCTTGCTCAGCGAGGGTGTGGTCCCATTTCGCTGCCACGCAGAGTCGCTCAGCCTGTGCCTTCCCCAATTACTCAAAGGTTGGTGGGACCGCGGGACGATCATATTTGTCGTGAACAATCAAGTTGCATAATTATATTTTAATAAAGAAATATATATAAAAATAGTTAACTGGTAAATCAACTATTTATCCAGTGATTCTCTTTTGTTTGCGAAAGAAACAATAAAAGAAGTTTGTCGGGAGGGATCGGATCCGATCCAATCCAAACCACCGTTGACTCGATCGACGGCGCCTCCGATTTCTGTACAAATTACAAGGGGCGACGTCGTTCCTTGAACCTTCTCGGGGTGACTCGACCAGCTTCCGAGTGACCTTTAGACGAATAAATCGTGAAGGAAAGGAGGGGGCGTAGGGGGGATGATCTGATGACCTTCGAAGCTCGCCTGCGTTATCCAGCTCAGCCAGAGAAATTCGGTTAGAGATCTCGAGACAGCGGTTTCCGTGCGCGGCGCTGGTTCGGATACCGGGAAGGAAGAGAGGAGAAGAGGAGAAGGGTTTGGGAGAGGCAGCGGGGCTGTGGCTATGCATCGACAGAGGGCCATGTCGTGGAGGAAGGTGGGGAAGGCGGCGCAGGCACTGGCCGCGCACGCGCTTCTCTTCTGCTTTACCCTCTTCCTCGCCCTCAAGATTGACGGTCGGACGCCCTACTCTTGGTGGTCGGTTCTGCTTTCGCTTTCGCCCCTTTGTAATTTGATGCCCTTTGCCTGGATTTAATCGTGTTTGCTTCCGGATTGTTTGCCATGATCTCACCGATTCCTTAAAAAGACGGTTACGGGGGGCGTGGTTGATTTGGCTGAGTGGGGGTTTTAGGATTTGGGGTGGATAGAAAGGATGACCGAGATGAGTTTTGTTTTATGCAACTTTCTTTCACGTTTCAATTCTAAACCTCTATTTTTGGAAAAGGAAAGCACTAAGCAGGATTGGTTGTCTGTGACTTCAAATCCCCTGCTTCCGGCTCTTCGTATCTCGCGACTTTCGTTCTGCCACGGTCACTTGAATTATGTTTCGTTTTAATTTTCTTGTTTTCTCTTTCTAGCTTTCTTTGATTATTTTTGCAATTCATATTATCTTGGTATATTTTTTTTCTTGGATTTGGTGGTAGTTATCGTTTGCGAAAATTCCTTCAGCAACAAAAACCAGGAGATTACTAGTATTATTGTGAACCAAAATGCGAATGTTTATTGGTGATTTTTCATCTTGCTGTCATTCTAGTGATGCTCTTCCAGCAGTCACAATTAGATGAACTTTTATAATGGGAATTATCCTCTTTTTATGTATGTGTTACAACAATACTTGCCCTGGGAAAGTGACATTTGTGGGTTTCTAAAATTTAACTTGGGGCATGGTATTGTCTCTGCCGCTGAACTTGGTCACATGCTAGGGATGTTGTTTTCTGTCACAGGCAGTGAGTAGTAAAATGGACACCTCACACAAGTTGCTTTGTTAAATGCAATTTTAATGAGGATTATGCAGTACAAGACATGTGATATATGGTCCACCTTATTTTAGTCACCATACTGGTCCAGATGTAGCATGTATCTTTAACACAACCACTGACAGAGTTATACTGACCATTGAAGAAGGGAATTACCCCTCATAATTTTCCTGTCTGTTTTGTAACTTTATAGATTTATAGATCTCTATTGGCTAGGTGGTATAGTTTTGTTATATTATAAATTGAATTTCAATAATTTTTTTCTTCCCTCACCAATTGTGGACTCCCATTATGTTGTGAGAATCTACATAAACCTAGTGCTTCATATATTTATGATGTTGGTCTCATTTTCTCCTGATGTGCCAGGACAATATTCGTTCCTCTTTGGATATTCCATGCTGTAACAGCTCGAGGGAGGTTCTCCTTACCTGCTCCGTCATTGCCTCATGATCGCCATGTATGATTTAACTTCTAATGTCTATTCAAGAAAATGTTTTTGTTCTGTTGTTTACAGTGTGGCTAGTAATAATTGTCAGTTCAGTAACCTGGCCTGATATACTTCTTTTTATACAGTGGGCACCTTGTCATGCTGTTGTTGCAATACCTTTGTTAATTGCCTTTGAACTACTTCTTTGTATATATCTTCACAATATAAGTGGTAAGACACAATTGGTCAGTAGTCAATTTATATGAACTCTACTGATAGTTCTTATTTGGAATTTCATACAGTTAATGCTGGACGTTATATCAACCTAAAGGTTGTGTTCCTTCCACTTTTGGCCTTTGAGATAACCATTCTTGTTGATAATTTCAGGTAAATATATTTATGCTTGTATTTATACTATCTTAGAAGGAAATAGCAGGAGAATATTCATTGATAATTGGATATTTTATCTTGCTATTAGCACCACAATACCACATTCTGGATATAAAATGTAAGGCTGGCTACAACTGAGAATTTTATTAATAAAACTGGAATGGATCTTTAACTATAGAGACTTTAAGTTAATTGTCATAGCTTATCCAGTTTTTAGTTTGCCAGAAGCTTAAGTGTATTTGTATTCTACATAAGCTGAAGATCTATTGCCTGTGAGTTCTTGTTTATCAAGTTTGTTTCTTGTTATTTTGCACAGCTTACATAATGCCTACCCAGTCTTTGTTCCTAGGGTTGGAAAGAGACATCTTTCTCTCCTTTCTCTCATATCCCTTCGGCTCATATCGGGTGGAAAATGATGGAAGCCGACTCCAACCAACTATATTATAAAAAAGCAAAGAATTGATTTTTAATGTCGTCCAATTATTCTTTTGTTTTTAAGTTTGAAAAAAAAATGAAATAAAGAAGTTTCTTTCTATCCTCCTCCTGTTTCTTCCCAAGGATATAAGGACCAATTTCCTCCCACTTTTTCCTACCCCTCGTTCTTTCCCTCGCTCTTCCCAAGGATGCCTTAATGCTAGGTTAAAGTAGCTTTATTTCTTCCATGGGAATAAATTGGTTCTTGAGTACAATCACAACAAAAACATTGGTTTTGAGTAACTATTATCAGTAATGCCCATCAATTTCAATTGATATCCGAGCCATCTAAAATTAGTCAACATGGGCTTAGATTTCTTCAGTTGGAAGGAGGAACCCAGGAGGAGGTAGCAGCAACAACTCATTTTTGGGACAACGCTTGACGTTCATATCGATGGATTATGTGCTTTTTGCATTTAGCATTGGGTAGACCTCATACAATAATTATCCTAGTTTTGGAGGATAAAAATACTAGGGTTTGTAGCTTGGTGGAATGGTAGAGTTCCGATGCATATTGACCTACATGTTTTTGCAGGGAGATTATGTTGTTTGATATTGATTAGAAGGGGCTGAAACTTCTTCCTCATCACCTCAGCCTAGGTTCCTCTAGTTTATCATCGTCGATAATAGCTTCGTTGTTGCCCCCAGTCTAGTGTTGAATCTTTGTCGTCCACCTTTCTTGTGAGTTCTTTGGCCAGCCAAGCTTTTGTCGGATACTGTCTGCCTATGCCAATTTTTCTAGATGCATTGATGCCCTGGATCTGGATTGAGGGAGACAAAAAATATTTGAAACCATGATAAATCCTATTCGTCTCAGTCAAACTTGTCCAATTTATCCTATGGTAGATGACTTTTGAAACTTGCTTATATGATGGTACTTCTATTCAGATCAACTTCCACATAATATTAAGTTAGGTACTGTTAAGATAAGTTCTTTTTAATACCGTAGTTTTGAATTTACAATGATTAAAACCATGATAAAGTCTATTCGTCTCAGTCAACTGGTCCAATTTTTCCAATGGTAGATGACTTTTTAAAACTCACTTATAGGGCAGTATTAAACTACTAATATTCAGATGAACTTCCAGATAATATTGAGATAGGTGTTATTAAGATAAGTTACTTTTGTTGATCTTGAACTTAAGTTTTTAATGTGTTTTTGAATTGGAGAACAAGAAGTGTTGGGTTGCAAGTGTTCATATAAGTAAGATTAAGATTTTAGAACACTTATGGGAGATAATGGTCTTTTATGAGAAACATGGTTAGTTATAAAATCATGTGTAAAGAGGCCTTTGAATATACAAAAAGCGAACTAGTAACTTCCTTAAGAACTATCTTCAAAATTGGTCACTACTCTTTATGTCAATTCTGTTAAAATAGGACTAGAGGCGATTATAGTAAATGTTAAAAATTAACAATGGTACATCTGTAGATACTAGAAAAGATAAAAAGACACTACGAAGAAAAAAATCCATCACATATTAGAGTTATCACATCACCCTGAACTTCTCTGGGCATTTTGACCTCTCCAACTGGCACTCTGGAATTTTCAGGATGTGTAAAGCTTTAATGCCAGGAGATGAAGAGAGCATGAGTGATGAAGCTATCTGGGAGACACTTCCTGTAAGTTCAATCGAGTTGAATTCTTCAATTGGTGTCTAAGCTAGTATATTTTATATTGCAATACAATTTTGTTTTTGACTTTCTCAAGTTTTTTATACTGAATCTTGTGACACTTGTCTTAGCACTTCTGGGTTGCAATCTCAATGGTGTTTCTCATAGCTGCTTCCATATTCACCCTTCTTAAGCTATGTGGTAAATTCCCTTTACCTTTTTTTCTAAAGCTTTTTATAACTTTTGCAAGTATAGGGTATTTGATTTTATTGTATATATGAACAATAAATCTGTTGCTATAGCATATTCATGTGCTATGTTGTTCTTTACATGTTCTTTGGGAAAATGGGTCTAAGATCTTTTTAAAGGAAAAAAGGTATCTACATTTAGCTGGAATTAGGACAATCAAATTGTATTTATGAAATAGGAAGTTCATTTAGACCTGCTGTGCTGTACCTTTTAAGATCTATACAAAACCAAACAGCAAAGATTGTTAATTTGAGAACAAGTGGAAATGAGTGAAATTCTGTCAGTATTACTATCATGTGGACCACTCATATCTGGAGTTTGGTTCTAATAAAAATGTAATTGATAGATAATCAGGGCCTGACTTGGTGTCTTCTCATATATTTGTATTGTGATTATTCTGATTCATTTTTTTTTGGGTGAACTTTATTCTATAAATTCATGTTGGTGAATATACACATTTGATATTCTTTCATTCAGATTCGTGAATAATCTGTATTCTAATAACTTGATATTTGGATAAGGGGGTCTAGATATGCAAAACATGATCTTTTTTCTTATTTGCAATAAGGAAATACATTGTTTGAAGTGTGCGTTTGAATTCCTTATCTTCTCTCTTCTCTTCCATCCACTATCTTCTTTCTTCTTTTCCCCTTTCCCTGTTCTCCCTCTTTCTGATTTGACAATAAGTATATTACAATATCTATTTTTTTTCTTTATTCTTGTTTTTAATATTTCGATAAGCAGTTATCTTATAATTATGCAACCTCTTGTTGTCAATGCAGGTGATGTTGATGCTCTTGGTTGGTGGGATCTGTTCATAAATTTTGGGTAGCACTCCTTTTTTTCTCCTTTAGTGTTTTTTTTAACAATATCACTAATATCTTCTGATCTACCTACTTTTTTCAGGATTGCAGAGTGTTTTGCTTTCCTTGTGTCTACAAAGTGGTCTAATCCAATGATCCATAGACGTTATCACGGTGAAGCTTCTTCTTCAACTGCAATTAGGTACCGGGATTGGAATAGTGGTCTTCTGCTTTCTTCCATTGAGGACCATGATCAGGGGGTTTGTAGTCTGCAAGACATTGGAGGCCATATAATGAAAGTTCCTATTGTGGTTTTCCAGGTTTTGTTTTGCATGCGCCTTGAGGTATGATGTTCATTTGTAGCAACTTTGCACAGATAATTGCAGTTTCTCTACCCATTGCAATAAACACTACAATTTTGCTTTTTCTTCCAACTCATGGATCAACATGCTACAATCAATTAATAATATGCTTGTTTAATAAGTAGCTCTTTCTCGGCTAAGAATAGTATACAAAATTCGATATCAGTATACACTGAAAAACCACTAAAAGTTGCTTGAATCATGATTATTTTTTTTGACTCTGATGGTATACTCTGGCCATCCACTTGTATGTGTGAATAATGCTGCCAATATAACTTTCCACTATAAAATTAGATATTTGCTTAACCTCTGCCAAAAAATGATGCTTCTTTGGTGGCTATTACATCTTTTCATTCAAGTAGAGGGAGAGTAACACAAATAAGTGTTCCATGCTGGTCCATTAAACACACATTGCATTGATAGAGTGCTTCAAAGTTTGGAAGATTACCATTAGGGCCTTTTTCTATTTTGCCATTGCAACATTCAAGGGCGTAGAATTAATGCTCCTACGCGCATATGGCGCTATTCTAATCTATGTTTTCAATTTGGAGTATATGTAACTTATTTGGGTATGGATCTAGGTGTATGTATCACACATCATTTACCAGGTGTCCAACTCACCTAGTACCTGTACGTGTCGCGTTGATACAGGAAAGGGGTATGTGAAAAGTTCACATAACAAAAACTCTAATTAATTATACTAATTCATGACCAAAATTTTAGATGAAGAATGGTGCAATCATGTCCTTGTCATTGTGCTAATTCTTATAAGGTAAGACAAGTCTAAGCAATAAAACTTTAAAGTGGGGTCAATGTTGAAGTATTATCTTGCGTTTTAAATTTCAACACACTATATATAGTTTTTATCGAACTGGGAATGCATTAATATTACAAGTTTTGTCAACCAAATTACTAAGATACTTGCAAATGGTGACTGTATGAGTATAGATATTCAAAACCTTGTATCAATAAGCTTTAAGTTCTAGTTCAAACTATGTAGGAGTCTATAGATAACTTGTTTGTTCAAGTAATGACAAATGTAATCTTGAAGAAGTCAAACCTTGAGCTAATTATTTCAATTTATTTTGTTGATTTTGTATGCTAGGCATATCAGTGCTTTTTTCTATTATTTAGTTCTTTTTCATTTAGAAATTCGGATTGGATATAGTTCAAAACAAACATGCTAAAAATCATGCTACTGAAGAGTTTGTTTAAGCAAGATATTTGATTGACTATTGTCTTTCAAGAATATGCTTCTATGCCACTTTTGTTTTTGCATCTATATCACTAGAAAGTGAGATATATTTATTTTGTGTTTCATCATGCCTTACTGAGATGTTTAGTACTTCTTTGCTGGCTCAGGGAACACCTCCTGGTGCTCGACATATACCAATTTTTGCACTTTTCTCGCCGTTATTTATTTTGCAAGGTGCTGCTGTCCTATATGCTTTTTTAACATTGGTGGAGAAGCTTGTTCTTTTACTTGATTTTGGAACTATTGATACTAGATATCTCAGAATTTCATCAAATGTTCATGACTTCTTTGCTTTTGTGCATCATGGTTCAAGGTACTATTTCACTTGTTCACTAGTTGAATATGTTATTTTGGGTAAGAAATTAGCTCTGTTCTTTATCGATTATATCTTGTCCAAGTTAACACAGATTGCTTGGTTGGTGGTCAATTGACGAGGAAAGCAGAGAAGAGCAAGCTCGCTTGTTTTATACTGAAGAAACTGGGTATCTTTTTCCGCTTCATTTACTCTCTAAACATTTATCTGATAGGATGAGTAACCCGAATTTTATGCTTAAAGAAAAGTGAGCTAGCAGAAGCTGTTACACCAATTCGAGATGCTCCACATATCACTTACATTAGCTGCATGATATAGATATTAGAATCTATTTTTTGGCTTTGTTTGGCTCAGTGTTCTCTTTACCCTGCACATATCTTTGAGTTAAAACAATGGAAAGCGTCAGTTCCCATTAGTTAAAAATAACGAAATATGCCTTAGATTCTCTTTGAATGATTGTTTTGATTTCCAAATCATATCTAATTAGAATAATAACTAACTCTTGATCTTTTAAGAGATGACACTTTCCTTTAGAGTGTTTGCCTGGCTGTGGTTTTTTATGATACTTGTAAGTTGCAAGTCATTATGTGCTATCTAAAACACACAGGCTAATACCATTGGCCTTGTTAACTGTTGTAGATAAGTATATTTTCTAAAAGCAAAGATAGGCAGTGCCTGCCTTCTCAACAAAATGTTTGAAATATGAACACAAAATTCAAGATGTAAGTCTCATAATATAAAGAGATTGCTCACCTTGCTCGGAGATAGGATTGGGATCAATGCTATAAATCATTTGTATTGAAGTTAACAAGTAGAACAACTGGTATCTTTCTTCTAATCATTCACTTCTCTGCAGGTATAACACTTTTTGTGGTTATCCTCCTGAGGTTGTAAAGAAAATGGCAAAGAGGGATTTGGCTGAGGAGGTGCAGTGGATTTATATGCTTGTGTGAATCACCAATTTGTTGTCTATTACTAGAGTTTTAGATACTGCATAGCAAGCTTACGTACTGCAATATTATCTTTTGTTTGATCTCCATCTGTATTGGTACCTCAGGTTTGGAGACTACAAGCAGCTTTAGGGGAACAAGCTGAAATAACAAAGTATAGCCAACAGGAATATGAAAGGCTTCAAAATGTCCGTATTCAATCTAAGTTGTTGGTTAAACTATACCTAATGAATATTTAGGATTCTAATTCCTGTGTTATGCTTTTTTTAAAAAAAATATTTGTTTTAAAGCGGCTATATCATATATGTTTCTTTTTCACGGGCTTTCAATTTGGACCCAGTTATGCATGCATGGAGATTTTATTCGTTTGAACACCCCAAAATATTGTACTACAGGGAGTTCTGCTCATTGTGGTCCAATGGTTTTGGTAAAAACAAAGGGCGTGGCTCACAGAGAAAGCATAAAACTCAATACACTTTTAATAAGTTATGAATTAGCATTATTGCTAATATACACACAGAAGCTACCCTGTTATTGTGGAAGTCATGCTAGTCACAATTATGCCTTTTAGATTGAGAGTGCAATTGATAAGTAGAAACAAAGTAAAGTTTTAAGTTATTATTTAGGAATAAACAGGCATTGACGATCATCATTTTTTATCTCTGGTATGAGACGAGCTGCACCTTAGGTGATACAACACTGATATTGAAATCAGAAAGTGGTAAGAATATAATCACCCAATATTTTACACATATTGTTTGCGTTTTATGGTAGACTCAAGCTGTTCCTTACATTGCATGTCCCTACTATTCTCTCGTTTTTTTTACATGGCCTTGAGCACTTTTTGCTGACATTGCTGGCAATGCAATGAGATCCATGTGACTCCCGTGCTTCCACTATGTATCTACATTAATGCTATCATTTAGAGTTTATTTACTTTTGCATGGATTCGATTTCATCATTTTTACGTGCAAATATCCTTTGCCGAATTTCTGAAGTTTTTGTTCCCTGATCTTGGCAAATATTTTTGTCGGTCTGTTTCAGGAGAAAGTGCTATGTAGGATTTGCTTTGAGGCAGAAATATGCACGGTCCTCCTTCCATGTCGTCACCGGATTCTCTGCAAGTAAAGTTTTGTGTGTTTGTTTCCACCACCCTTGTTGATATGCAGCAGTTGATGTTTCTAGTAATCTTAAGAGTTAATTTCTATCTCAAATCGTTAACTCCACTATATCAACAGGTCATGCTCGGAAAAGTGCAAGAAGTGCCCTATATGCCGCGTACTCATCGAGGAGCGGATGCCTGTATACGATGTTTAAGCTCCCAACACCATACATACACAAGTAATTTCAAAAATTCTCTCACTAATTTGTGTTCATAGTATGACTGATGTATATAAGTTAGAGCTTTTTTTTTTTTGGGGTGTTTTAAACTCTGGTTTTAGCGGCGCATACATGGGATAAAATTCTAATCAATATACAGGAAAGTCCAATAGGTTTTCTCAGGAGCGTGATTGCTTTACGAGTGTGTTTACTTTTTGTGATCCAGAATTGGAAATATACGAATCTGGGCTTTTACTATTTGGGAATGTGTTTTGTATGAGTAAATATATTTAAAATGTACTATGAAGGTTTTAATAATATCCAACGATTTTCAAAAATTTTATTTCAAAATTTAAGACTAAAATATCGATTTATTTATTAATAGATGGGTATTTCAATAACAATAAAATGAAAATATTGGAAGGTCTGTTAATAAAAACTTATAGGTGTTTTATAAAAAAATTATAAAATTGCAAATATTTTTAAAATTATCCTCTATCAAATTATAGTATCTTATTAATTATTTTTTTAAAATATTCATATTATTCGACAGTTTCTTTTTATCATTGTATCTTTTTAGAGACAATTAATTATTGTTAAATAAGTATGATTTTTTATATATAAAAGTTAAAATCTGTTACTTGAACCGTCCTCTATACTATTAGGAGGTGAGAATAAATTAAAACATTATATTATTTTTATTAGAATTTGATTGTCAATTGTGTAAATTTACCATGTGATAACTCGGTTATGTTTGAAGGTTATAAGTATGACCCATGTGGCATTGTTCTTCAGCGTCTTTGTCAATGCGTTTTTAGTCAAATGCGAAGAAGGTAAATCATATACTCGAATGTGTTGAGTTTTAATCCTATAATTTTATATGATAATCTTTTATCTTTTAATCATCACATTGTACTGAGGGGACTTAAATAAGTATGACTCATATGGTAAAAGACGATTCGTTCGTCCCTAACGCCCCCGTCAATCCGTCCCCAGGTCATTAATTGTGAATCATGCTTTAAGGATTTTTTTTTTAATTATGAATCATGCTTTAATTGAGTATTACTAATGGTTTCAATTACATGGACGTTCAAAAATGTTCAATATGGAATTCAAATACTCGGTGCATCAGAATGAGCCCGGCCGTTTACTATCACACCATGTCCTAGAGAAAATTATATGGATCTGACTTTTTTTTCATTAGAATTATCAATCGCTTACCACCCATCGTGCCCCGGGGGAAATCCTATGGATTTGATTTTTCGATGGGTCGTTATTTTTCTTTGGTCGAGAGTTGACCATTTGTGAACTCATCATGAGTCAATGCTTTCGTGAGAGTTGCCAACAGTTCAACCAAATCCCCCCAATATCTTGTTGAAATTGAGAGAAGATATATATATACTCTTAAAACTAAAGCCACATTATAAATTGCAAATCTAGCAACTTTTGCATCAGGAGGTGATCCAGGTCCAACGGACGATGAAATTTAATATCATCTTTAAAATTTTAAAGAGGTATAATTTTTAACTTGAAATTCAGAATTAGACTCTATTAATGATCATACATGCCGAATTTAAAAACTTACCTTTGTTATGGGTGAAACAATAACCGTCAAAGTTTAGCTCTAAATTTTACGGTTTAAATCATTTTCAGAACTTTTTACTATTTTAGTCATTTTTATTTTTAAAATATTTAAGATATTTTTTATATTCTTAATATTTATGAGAGAGGATTTATCTTAATCCTTATATTTTTTCTTTTTCGAGTAAAAACTCTATTTTTTTTTCTTTACCAGATTATAATTAACATATGTTAATTATAAATTAGCTTAGGCTCGGACCAACATAATAGCAAATTAAATTTATCTAACTTTAATTCTGTTGTGGTTTTAACAGTGCGATGCTGCTGCATCTTTTTTATATATATTATTTTAATTAACATTATATATTTAATTTATATCGATTAATTCTAAAATCATAGGTCCGATTCTATAAACTATTCATTTATAATTAATTGCTGCTACCTTAGAAATTAAATTGAGAAGACGTTTAATTTGTCCTGGACCATTGGAACAGTTGCTGCATCTTTTACTTAGCTTTGGTGGGTGCAGTGTAGTGCTTTTAATGAATAATGAGCATGCCCAGCAATTTTGTTGGTCGTTGTATGTATCTTTCAGGATCTTCCTTTGCGACCTCCAATCGATCGAGCACCACTAAGAAATTTGTTCGCACAAGTCAAATGGTGCGTGCTGCGTCGTTACAAGATCACAACAACTTCGTGCATTATTTTGAATATATATAATTAAAGCAAGCGATTAAGGGAGGGCATGCCTTAGCTTGCTTGAATATACATCCACATCTTCGCTGAATCATATCGTTCGTTGGTTTCGAAGGAAGGTCAAGTTTGGCCCCCAATTTCGTCCAGCGACAGAAAGGATTGGCCAAATAATTTTACACCTCCATGTTTTTCTAGACATATTTTAATTTTTTATTTTTTATGAAAGAGAGGTTGATAGTTAAGTCCTACGGAAATTTTTCATCAGTGATCAAAGTATATAAAAAAAACATGTGCCTTAAGTCACGATCCAAATTGAGTTTTTCATCAACTTTATTTTAAAATGTAGGGTTGATTATTTCAATGAAAGCTTCTAAATTTTCTCAATACATCCTCCATCCTATAAATATTACATTCAATGGAACAAACTACGATTTGTGGGTTGAAGAGATGTGCAACTTTCTTAAAGAAAGACTTTTTTTGACGCATTGTTACTGGTCATGAAATACCTAAATCCACATGAAAATTAGAAGAAGTAAAAGATACATTTACAGAACGTCTATAGTAGTCACTTGGGATGACATCAACAACCAAATTTTAACATGGTTTCAAAATACTTGTGCTAAGGGAATTAAGCTCGACTTTCGACATCTTGAAATTGCTCAAGAGGTATGAAATTTCTTAAAGAAGTTGTATTCTTTACTTGATGATGTCAACCAATTTCAGATATATAGGAGACTTCTTTGAATGCAACAACAGCTAGAATAAATAATTCATAGCTATGTTTTGGAATTACAAGAAATATGGGATCGTATTGCACTTGGCCGTGATCCTGTATGGCCAAGTACTAACGCAGCTACTATCTTTGCCAATCTCCACAATCGTCAACATATCTAGCACTTGTTGATGACTCTACAAGATGATTTTGAGTCTATTAGAAGTTCTCTTTTTCATCAAGGATCCTTGCAAAACCTCGACACTGCGATTAAGAAATTAATCACCAAAGAAACTTGTCTACATGCTCTGCACATAGAAAAGTTTGTATATATCTCTAGTTGATATTGTCTTGGCTATTCAGACATCACAGTGATCTATCAAAAAGACATCTAGAGGCTCCTGCTATTATTGTAAAAAGTCTGGACATCATATTTCTAAATGCAGAAAATTGATCTATAAAAATGTTGCACAAATTCAACCATTCAAAGTCCCTCACTCTGGATCTTCTTTTTCTGTTGCTACTGCTGCCACTGCCACAAATGGTTAAATAGAGAGTACCTCCCTAAAATTTTCCTTCAAAGACATTCAGTCACTTCTCCAACATCTCCAACTAGATAATGGTAATGTATCTTCTCCTACCCTATCTAATTTAGGTACTTTTACTTCATGATTCTTTAATTTTGGTTGTTGTAATCATATGACTTCAAAATCCGCCATTTTTATATCCTCTAGAAAGCCATCTATTCCACATATTGTTCACACTTTTGATAATACTATATTATATGTTCAGAGTATATGCACTGTTCAAACCTCTATAATGTCTTTACCTAATACTTTTCTTGTTCCAAACTTTCTTTCTTACATCTAAATGTAGAAAACTAATCTATAAAAATGTTGCACAAATTCAATCATTCAAAGTCCCTCACTCTGGATCTTCTTTTTCTACTACTGTTGCTACCACTGCCACAAATGGTCGAATAGAGAGTACTAACTCCCTAAAATTTTCCTTCAAAGACATTCAGTCACTTCTCCAACATCTCCAACTAGATAATGGAAACATATCTTCTCCTATCGTATCTGCTAATTTAGGTACTTCTACTTCATGGTTCTTTGATTCTAGTTGTTGTAATCATATGACTTTTAAATCCTCTATTTTTATATCCTCTAGAAAGTCATACGTTCCACATATTGTTCACACTATCGATAATACCATACTATATATTCAGAGTATAGGCACTGTTCAAACCTTTATAATGTCTTTACCTGATACTTTTCTTGGTTCAAAACTTTCTTTCTTATATCTATTGAACAATTATGTGACCTTGATTTTAACTTATCATTTTCAGGTTATGGTTGTATTGTGCAGGATGCACAGACATGAAAGATCCTTGGTACAGGGTGTAAGGTTGGGCAACTTCTTGAATTGACTTCTTTGTGCCTTCCATCACAAACCCTTGTTGGAGTTGTCACCTCTCAAATTTGGCATTTCCGTCTAGGTCATCCATCTATTGACCGCTTGGAATCTCTGATTTCTATTATTTCTCTAAGCTATGTTAAGAAAGATACTTTTGATTGTATTTCTTGTCAAATATCTAAAGGTCATGCTTTACCTATTTTGCCAAATGATTCTATTTTTTTTAGCTCCTTTTGATATAATTCATTTTGATATATGGGGACATGACACTATGGGTGGTCTGTAATATTATGTGATATTTATTAATAATTTTTCTTGTTACACATGGATTTATTTGATGCATAATAGGTCTGAATTGTTCTTCATATAATTTCATTTTTCTCACATGATTCAGACTCAGTTTTCCACTAAAATCAAAATGTTGCACACTGATAATGCCATGGAGTATTGAAACTCAAAATTCACTTAGTTTCTAGAACAACAAAAGGTCACATCTTTGTCTTATTTTTTCTTCTTCGAAGTCTTAAATTGTTTCTTCACATACTACAACCATAAATATAAACACAATGAATTAAATCAAACAAAAAACTATTTATTGTGCAAATACACACTTACAGCAATGACTTGTTTTCTCATTTTGTTAAGTTGGGCAATCCTAACTGCTTCCTTCTCTGTATCTTCTTCAGAATTGCCTTCCGTGATTGTGATGACGTCTCTTTCTTCTTCCATATCATCCACATTAATTTTTTCCCCTTGCCCACAACATTTGATTCTTTTACCAATTTTTTACCCTCTACTTCTATAAAAAAAATTTTCACAGGCTCAAAAATTTATATATTGCTCCTCTTCTTCTTAATTAAAAGCTAGTGCCATAATGAACTATTAGTTGGAGTATCTCTGTAATCATAGCGACTTCTGTTGTGTCCTTTCGTACTCGTTGTTCCAAAAGCTACTGGTTCAGAAAGAGGATCGACTACAGGATCCCTTGATTAAGACTGCATACCTTTATTTTCTATTATTTCCCGTAATTATTTCACCCTATCATTCAGTTGCATGTTCTCCATTGTTAACTCTTTTATTCAGTTTGTTTGAATAATACTGTTACAACATTCCATATTACTCTGCCTTTCTGCTTCGGTATCTTTAAATTGAGATGTCTCAATTGGACATGGAATGTCGTCAACGAAAATAAGGTTCTCAACCAATGAATTTTCATATTGGGTAGGGATTGTGTCAATCATAACCATGTCAAATAATAAAAACAAATGTTACTAATCTTCAATATTTACCTCTCCAGATGACACTTGGTCGAGCATAGCCCTCACCTTACTAATATGTGTAGGAATATTCCTCCACATATTTATTCGTGCTCCTTAAATATTATATGCTTTTTGGATTAGAATATGCTCCAAAAATTATGCCTGATACATCATTACATTTGTTACATATTCCTACATTATCATCAATTTTTGTCATTTTTAACATAAAAACATATACTCAAGGCCAAAAAACCAGGAAATCCCTTTAGATAAGGAAGGTTGGTGTTGTCATGTATTTTTTGAGCTGATCAAAATATGTCACAAATCTTAGGTAATTGTGGAGTCATAAATTCATGGATAGCTTCAACCTAGTCGAATCTACCAAGATAATCAAAATCATCTAATATATCTATAAGAGCTAAAGGGACTTTATATGTACTAGAATAAAATAGGACACAAATAAATATATACAATATGTAGAATTTGACAAATAATAAAACATCATCTTCTACTTCTATGTGATTACTATAAAATTTAAGCAATTCCTCAATTCTTCCTGTGGTTGCTTCTTTTTTATTTGAGAAATATGTTAGAAAGGGGTCACTCGATGCTTTAATTGAATTGATCGGAACAGTAGTACTTTGGTCTACAATACCAAGCAACAAAGAAAGGTCTTTTCTTGTGAAGGCAACCGATATACCCAACATACTTAAA
>JBAMIB010000086.1:2167015-2186629 GCA_037177415.1 Kaempferia rotunda | reverse complement strand
TTCCGGTTGAAGGGTTTCAGGTTGAGTTCAGGTTTGGGTCGGGTTGAGAGTTAAAAAAAAATTTCGCAATCCGACCCGACCCACCCGAATTGACACCCCTAATCCTAACCGTATTCTTGTCGTGTCCAAAATGTATTCGCCTGATCAAACCTCAAAAAAGTGCACGACACATTTTTGGTCAGAGCCAATACGTGTATTTGTGGAGAGTATCTGTCTTTTTTTCGTGTCCTTAACCGACACTTCAAAAAAAAAAAAAAAAAATCGGAGTATCTGTGCTACATAGCTCAAAAGGTGAACTATTGATATCTTGATGACGTCACAAATGAATTGCCATCCTTTGCTGTCAATTCCAATTTCCCAATCATTGATTCCCCTTTGCTGTCAATTCCAAATTCCCAATCATTGATTCCTACTCTTCCATTTTTGGAGCCATCACTTGGTCCTCCTTTCATGCTTAAATTATTTCATGTACTATTCTCCCTCTCCCATACACATAAGTTAAGGGAGTACCAGCTAATTATTACCTCCCAATGGAAATAGAAAAAAGACTTGAAAACCTTCTCGTATAATTCTTAAATTATGAAATTGTCCAAAGGTTCACTTTTAACCATGTTGGCTCCCTTGAATATCAGATTATTTGTAAAAGAAATTCATTTCATTCATAATAGCATCTTTAATTCCTTAAATCCTTCCTAAAGATTTTGTTACTACTAATCCAGCACATGTTGCAAGAAGCCATAGGCTTTCAGGTTCGAGGAGAAGAATAGAAAAGAAAAGTAGAGGTTCAAAATCTTCTAATTGAGAGAAATGTTTCAGTGTGGCGAACATGAAATAAAGATTTTATGCTTCTCCACTTCATTATACATAAGTTACAAAGCCTCAAAATTGATACAATTATAGAGAGAATTAATAATTTTGCTCTCCTTTATTTAGTTACAAAGCCTCCGATTTGAAGAACTTTTGGAGGAAAAATTAGTTAACTTTTGATTCCCTTCATTTCTTCTTCTAACTAGTATTCAAACTATTATGATGTTTCTCTTTGTTTCACTTCCTATATCCTTACCCTCCCCTTCCCTTTCGTTAACTTCCCCTTGCTTACTAGTCTCCTACCATCCAAACATGAAACAACAGTGCCAAATCAATCATATAAAAATGCAAGGAAGCAAAACTAGATAAGAGTCGATGCCAATATAATATATTTTTATCTAGAATATAAAATCTATCGTAATTCTTTCTTGTAAGCCAGTACACATGTTTCATTTTCTAAGAGTTAATCAATTAATCTAATATGAACACATATATATCCTGGTGTGTATTTTATACTGTAACATAACTTTGCTTAGGGAGTGGAAGATTTCCATCACAAGATAACTAATCACCATACCAGTTGATTTCTTCCATTGCTAAAATCTTCCACAAGGCTTATTATCACCATGCATTAAACATTGGAGCCATGCTAGAACCTCAAGAGCTTTGACCTGCATGAACTGGAAGAGTCATCTCTAAAAAAAAAAAAATTAGAAGCACCTAAATTCTCCATTCCCTCTGAATTAATCCATTTTTTACTACTTTGCCAAATGCTGCATTTCCTCTGAATTAGTTCATGTTTACTACTTTTCTTTTTTAAATGCAGTAATCATATAATGGCTAGCTAGAAACCAACTAATGCAGCCAAACCAACAATACAAAAATAGTGACCAAATAAAAAATGTTGTCACATCAAAATCTGAATTTGTAGGGGAAAACGGCACAGCAGATAGAAATAACTTAATATGCAAGGTCAAAGAGTTTACCATTTTGCTAACCCCAGCAGGTGATTCTCCAAATATGTCATCACTAAACATGTCGGCAGATCTCTCACTCTAAATCAAATAAACAGATAAGTAACTAACTTTAATAATGAATTCATAAGGTAAATAACTTTGATGAAACTAACTTTTGGTGTACCCTCCCCAATTCCTCCAGCAGTGTTCAATGCTTTATCAGCTGAATTTACAATTTGCAAAAATGACTTTTTCATGGTAAATGATGTATCAACATCAAATGCATCTCCAAAATCATTTGCATTTTCAAGCTCATAATCATTAGGTTTATCAACTTGAACTGTAGCTTGCAAGCTTTGTTGCTTCTTGTCCAAAATAGCTTTATCAATTGCTTCAAGTTAAAAGACCAGGACTTATCATTCAAAGTAAATTACCGGGAGGAAAAATTGATGCATGAAAGTAAAGGCATAAAGACTAACCATTTCAGATACCTAGTAATATGGAAGTTAAGAGCAAAGTGTATTACCATTCACATTGCTGTCACATGAAGATTCAACTTGTTGTAACTGACGCTGTCTGTACTTTTGCAATATAGCTTGCCTCCTCTTTCTGCTTTCTTCTTTGATCTTATCAACATCTTCTTCATCTTGATTGGCAAGTTGTTGTTCAATCCTTTCTTGGTAGTCTTCTTCTTCCTCTCTGACATATATATACAATATGAGAAATTATTGGCAACAAGATTAAGTTAAAATGTTGCAGTCTAACATATTGCCCCATATGTCTCATACCTAGTAAACTTGTGTTTGTCTTCTTTGGGTTGGTCAATATGAAAATCAGGTTCCTTAGACCGTGATTTGTCCTTGTGATGCTGCACTTCATCACGCCTTGTGTGTCTGGATTCCATATGTTTATCCCGGCTAATGACCCTATCTTTTTCTATCTGTTCATGAGTTCTATCTTTATGCACATTAACTTCCCTGTCCAGAGATCGATTATTATCTCTATGATCATTAACTATGTCTCTTTCATATCTACTATCCCGGTTCCTCTCCCTCTTAAGATCACTATGGGAATATCTCGCTCTTTCAATTCTACTACTGCTGTATCTTTCTCTATTTCTATCCTTGTCTTGGGTGTCATGATTTTTCTCCCTTCTAATATATCTACTATAACTACTGCTTTCTCTTTCTGGAAGAACTTCTTTTTGTAACTCACTGTTGTCTTTGTTTTTGATGCTGCCTCTGGTTCTTTCCCTTTCTTTATCTCTTCCATGATTTTGATGCCAGTGCTCTCTAGTATCATGTATGTTATGATTTCCAATCTGCTCTCTTTCCTTACAAGTCCTTTTATCCAAGTCCCCATTATCCCTATATCTGGAGCCTCTACTATTTCTTTCCCTCTCCCTACCTTTGTCCCAATTTCTATGCCAGTCATCTTGCATCATGGTGATGCTACTCTCTCTTTCATTCTGTAGTTCTCTAATGCTTGCTCGATTAATAGCAACATCATTATCGAACATATTATATCTTTCAGAATCATCCCTTGAACCTCTTTCTGAATCAACCAGATCATCATCATTGGCTAAGGATCGTAAAACCTTCTCAAAAGAGGGCCTCTCTGTGTGATCACAGGACCTGAACCTATCTTGATGCCATTCTTTATCATGGAATCCTTTGGAAGATGGAGATATTCCAATTTCATCATACTTGTTGGATAATCTTTCAGAAGGAATGCATTTGTTACTATCAGAATGTCTTCTGCAAGTATCCCTTGAATCCATATAATCCCTTGAGTCAAGCATCTCTGAGTCATTGTCAGAATACCTTTTTCCAAAGTCATCCTCTTTCCCAGGATTTATTGAATGAGAATGTCCTCTACAAACAGGAGAATTTGATGTTACACAAAATTTAGCATCGTTTACATCATTCTCTGATGATTTTAGTTGTCCTTGTTTAGCTTTTTCTTGAAATGTAATATCTTTCTCCACAATAATCAAAGGCACATTCTCAATTTTCAAGGCTAAAGTATCTTCATCATATATAACTCTCCCACTACGTCTAGAAATATCAGATTTAGGAAGGCCCTGATTGTGAGCAAACGCCTTCATACTTTGTGTGAATGGAGTATCACTTGACGCATGCAAGATCTGCAATCAACGCAGCATGGGTAAGTAAATTCCTGAAGTACAAGGCAAAAATCGTTAAGAGATTAAATAAATCGATAAAGGCAATAGTCAATAGGAGTGGGTGGTTTTTTCACTTCTAGTGGGAAAAAGGATTTGCTTCCTCGACATTGTTTCCCTACTGTACATACATCAATTCAGATGAAAGGCAATTAAGAATATCAGAGAAAGCAGATAAAAATGGCATATGCATGTACATATCATGAAACTGTAAAACTAGGTTCGTTTTCCACATCACTTCACTGGACTAACAGCGTCCATATCGCAAACTAAGATACTAGCTAATTGACTAAATTACTGAGAGAAAAAGAGTGAGATTCTGACTCCAAAATTAAAACCTTGAAAATTAAAAGTATGAGAGAGGCGAAATTCAACAAAACCGACCGGATTAGCGTCACCATCAACACCAGAGGAGTTAATATCGGCTGATTCAGCGTCAGAGCCTCCACCGAGCTTGAATCCTTCAACCCTCTCTCCATTCATCTCGGGTCGATGCTCGTCCTCCTCGAGAATCTCTCCCTCCTCAATCTCGTCGTCAACAGGCATAGGCGCAACGGAGGAACCCGCCGCCACCTGATCCGCGGGAGAGGTAGCCCGAGCATCTTCACCGATCTCGCGTCCCTGCTTGCTTCGATGACGGTGGCGGCGGCGGTGATGGTGGTGATGGTGCTTCCGCCGCTTCGACGAGGCCTCGGGGCCACGATCGTCCGAAGACCTCGGGTGCTTGCCGCCGCTGGAGGAGAGGGAAAGCTGCTCCCCGCTGGCCATGGCAAGGATCTTGCTTTCGGGACGGTAAACGGAGGGATAGGGTAATATTTACCATATAATATAACGGAATCTTTGACTCAAAGTAAGTTTATACCGGAACAGTGTATAACGTAATATTTGTTAAACGGAAAATTAGTTATAGTTATTTAACTCTAATTTTCTTTATGATTTGATTAACAAATATTTGTAACTATTATAATATTTTCTCCTGATTTAGTTCAAATATGTTGAAGGAATTTAATTTTCTATAAATATATTTAACTCTAGATTTTTTTTAATGATTTCATTGATAAATATACAATTGATATTTAAGTGACGTTTAATTTGGGATGCAGGAATCGAATAGAAATGAGTTTATTAGTAAATTGGAATGGAATATGTTTTATCATTCTGATACTTCTGTAGTTCTGTTTGATTTATAATCATTAGATATGATTATTTTTTTTAAATTAAAATTATTATTATTATTTGTTTTTCTCTCCCCTTTTATTATCTCTCCTCATTATCTATTTTATTTGTTTCTATTTTTTCCAATATTTTATTTTTTTAAATCTATTTTTTTTTAAATCTATTTTTTTGTTTCCCCCATTTTTTTCAATATTTTTATCATTTTTTTCATTCTTTTAGTTTTTTTTTTAATTTTAATTGTTAAAAAAAAATTTCAATCCCGCCTTCAATTTTGTTTTTTCCCCAATTTTTTTTTTGTTTATTTTTTTCTTTTTTTTTCCAACAGACAGCTGTTATCGACCCTCGACGCCATTGGAGCCACAAGAGTATTGTTGCCGAAAAGATTAAAAATTATGGATAAATTCTAAATTCATCAATGTGATTGGAATTTGTCAATTCCTAAATATTTACAAATGATTCAATTCTCTTAATCTCAAACTCATTAACCAAACATATTTATTTAAAAATGATTTTATTCCCCTCATTTTCAAACACTTAAACCAAACCTTACCTTAGAACATCAGTTAAATTGAATTAACTTATCAAACTTATTGGATTTGAAAAGTTTTGATTCATTTAATTTGGAAGTTTAATTTTTTTAAAAGAATATCGATTAATTCAATTTAATCACTTTAGTCTTAATTTTAAAAATCCAAGTTCTATTATACTGATTAAACCAAACATGTTAATAAATTAAACTGATTAAACTAAACATATTATACTCATTGCTCACATTCAGATAGTATTTGATCAATCAACTGCTCAGAATCGAATAGTAGATTTGTAGAGAAGTTGGATCGATTTAATTTGTCAAAAAAATTGATTTATGATTTAATCAATTAATTCGGTTATTAGCCCATTGATCAGCTCTATTGATAGTTGATTTACCCTATTCAATTTAAAATATTTTTTAAATTATATAAATTTTGGTACTGACGTTAGTTGGTACTTTGATAATAATTTAAATATCAGTGATTGACTTGATTCGTGATGAGTTAGAGTTGATCTAAAAGCTCAAGTCAGATCAGATTTTAGTTAATAATCAACTAGACCTATATTCAACCGTAATATCATTAAGAAAGCTTTAGGGAAAATATAACCGCTAATGGTGATTATTTGTTTAATTCTTTTTTTTTTGTGTGTGTATATATACAGCCACAAAATCCCAAAACATGCGATTGTGCTGCATATAGTGACAAACAGTAGCACCAGAAGGCCCAAAAAACAGTCACAGCAAATTTTAACAACAAAAAAAAAGAATATCAGAAAAAATCAGTTATATATGTTTTCAGAAAAGTGCGATTGCTCTTTATTTTACAATAAGCATGTCTGATATAAGAGTAACCAATTGGTCATTAAAAAAATCGGAAAGACCCATTATTATGTACAATGATTTTCCTTCTAATACACAATCAATTGGTTCCCATCAGACAAGTCGTAGTGCGGGAATATCGATTTTAGATGCCACTAAACTAGTGTGCGATGACCGGCATCTACAATGGCTTCGGGTGTAGCTCTGCGCACAGTGATAAACCATTAATAAAACTAACACAGAATAGAGGGGCGAAAAATAGGTCTAGCTGAAGAAATAGTACCTTTGATAGCTCAAAGCTGACATTCGGTATAAACATGCGAAAACAAGGAGATGCAAGCCAATGGAGTAAAAGAAGACGAATGTCCGAGCATATCTAGGAAGGCATACCCATGTTAATCTAAGATTATTATTATGGAAGATTGAAACTTCAAGTTTACATAATCAATGATATCATATTTCTCAATGTAGTCAAAGGTTAACAATGAAAAAGGAGTAAATAGCAAACAAAATATGGCGGATATGAAGCTAATTTGCAGGTTGAGAAAGTGTTCGAAAAAAAAGGGGTCAGAGCATACTTGTTGCCAAGTAGAAAACGACCACTGCTAAGAGTAATTTTATCCCGTAAGCCAAGCTCCTTGTACCTTTGATCCCTTTCCTGATACATGAAGAGATATAGAAGATTAAACCTGATTGTTAGTGAGACATGAAAATAGCATAATAATATTACAATAGTGTCCAAGTTCCACTGTCACATAAGAGGGTGCACCTCTCATCAAAATAAGTAGATGAAATAGTGATGAACCTAAATTTTATATCACTGAAATCAAATTTTAATTGGGGAAAGGTCATATTGGTAGGCAAAGAAATCTAAAATGAATAAAGAATCCTTCCAAATATGATTCTGCCTTGGCCTTTATACTATATACATGCTTGTGATAAATATTTCATTGTCATATTTGCTAATGGTGCAAAGGATTGTTCATTCTTGAAGGAATAACCAAGCAGATTGAGTGAATTGACCAAACCGGGCAAATTGTGTAGCTGAGCAGGCTAGGCAGACTGAGGGAGTTGGACAGGATGGGTGGGGCAAGCAAAGTGGATTGGCATGGACTGATGGAACAAGCTAAGAGAAACAGGGAAAAACAGACAAGTCAAGTTAGACTGAATGAGACAAACAAGTCAGGTAAGTCATGTAGGCTAAACCGTCTAAGCAGCTGGATGGACAAGTCAAGCAGGTTAGTAGACCAGATAACCCAATCAAATTGGCTTGATAGATGAGACAAATCGAGCAACCTGAAGAAGTCGTGTGCATTGGACAATTTAGGCAAAATGAGCAACTGAATTAGCTGAGAGAGTTGACGAGGCAAGCAGACAATCAGGCCACCAGATACATAATACAAGCAGACTGATTGAACCGGGTTGGCAAGACAGAATAATTTTTTGTAGAGATATTTAGTAATTGGATGACTGTTCCTTGTCTATTAGTTAGGATTCTTGCTCTATTCCAGTCTCTAGGATAACTATCTCATTAATCCCATGAACCAAGACAAACCACAAATTATTCACTGAATGAAATGTAAAAACATTGAATATCATTGAAATCTGCTACTATTTTTAACATTTCACGAGAGAACTGGCAAACAACTCAACTATTGTCCTGAAAACAGGGCTGACAAAAATCTTCAGGAAATTGAGCAGATTATAACACATTGGAACAGATAATGTTCACTGATTCATGCAAAATGGTAACTCAAAATAAGAGCAAATTTAATCAATTGATACAACTTTGCACTTTATAAGGGATATATACCTTCTTTGAGAAAGCAGCAAAAGGATTTATATCTTCCTCATACATTTTCTTATACTTGGACTCAACATCAGAATTACCTGTTTCAATGTCTTCTGAATACTGAAAAAGAACATAACAAAATGAAAGGTTGCCGATAGGTACTGATGCACATACAACTTGGAAGCTCAAGGAAAAATGTGTCAGAACCTTCTTAGGGCGCTTTTCAATATTGTAATCTTGAACATAGCGGATCTTGCCATAAAGTTTTACATTATCAGCCTTAGTATTTTCCAGTTCTACAACCAGCGCCCCCATCTTCTCCTTCAATTGCCTCACTTCCTGATACAATATTATAAAAAATAATGAAGCAAGCACCCAAAGATAGAAAACATAATTTCCATTTGGTACTTAAGATCACATGCCTCTTCTGATGCTCGTAAGCGTGTTCTGAAACGGTCACGCTGGTTACATATGACCTTGAGCATCGAACTTTGGTCTTGATCTGAACCTGTGAATCTGTGATCTGTACCCTGCGATATATGATATGAGCAATGATTGATTACAATATCAATAATTCTGATTCCTACATATTCACTAGGACAGAATATCATTACAACCAATATTTATCTCTTTAAAAAACCATCAACATGGTATTCTTTTTCACTCTTAACAAGATACGCTTTTGAGTTAAAAATCCCCAGGCTAGAGATAAAATAATTGGTTAGCGCCTAGTAAGATATACTAAAATAAAAGTCTAAACTTCCAGACCATGAAGGACAGAATAGGTAAGCCATAAAGATAATTTCCAGTTTTATATATAAAAAACATCCAAAGAAAAAACAGGCTATATTGACTTGATATCAAGTCAACTACTAGCACATACTGGAAAATCACCTCAGATACATCATTTGAGCCAACTTCCTGAATATCCCAATCATTAAGTGATCCTCTTCGTTCAGTAGAGTTATAACCCTGCAACAAGTTTTTTATAAAAAAAATGTCAAATACAATTTTAGTAAAAAAAAACGTATAATACTCAGAAATTTCATCATGTTACTAAACAAATAAAATATAGAAATAACTTA
Organism: Kaempferia rotunda; assembly: GCA_037177415.1. Lineage (NCBI taxonomy): Eukaryota > Viridiplantae > Streptophyta > Magnoliopsida > Zingiberales > Zingiberaceae > Kaempferia > Kaempferia rotunda. Next base: position 2,177,280 of record JBAMIB010000086.1, on the reverse strand, counting down.
TAGAAATCTAGGTCTAGAATATAAGCTAATTTAAAAAGAATAACAAGAACAGTATAAGGGCACTTGCAGCATCCAAAAGCAATGCAGTCAGTACCTTTAAAATATCATCTTCCAGTTTTGTAATAAGCTTTTGTTGTTCATCCACCTTGGCAGTAAGGTCTGCAATCTTAGCTTCAGCAGCTTCTAGAAGACTAGATTTCTCTGATATTTTGACCTAAGAACATAATTTTTTTAACAGAAGGTACTAAATTTAGCATAAACACCGAATAGAAAAACTAAAAACTAGGAAGCTCCAAACAAAGAGCAAAAAAATGTTATGATGTTTCTAACTGTTAGATTCATCAAGAGAAACATTCAACAGAACAAATACTATGAATTCAATATACGAAAGCCACTTCAGACCTTCAATTGTGTTAGCTCATGCTCCATCTTGCGGTTTTTGTCAAGTAAAAGAGATTCAAGCTTGCTCATTTCTTCACCAGTACTAGCTAGTTCCCAATCTTCAGCTTCAATGGAATTATATCCAACTGCCTGAAGAAAAAAAATAAGAAATGTGAAAATTTAGATAACAGAAATAATATATATCTGAAATTCAAAAGAAGAAAATTGCATCCACTAGCGGAGTTATTTCAAAGGTCGTGAAATAGAGAAGAATATCTTTGCTTAATCTAAGTAATTCACACTAAAATAAGATCGCAAACATTCAGCTTTCCCACTTTTCCAGTATGATAAAAAGAATGAAATATAGTCATAATTTTAAATAGAGCTCTAGTACACAGAAATCAAATATTAATTTTGTGTATAAAGTCCAGTTACATGATGCAATCAAGTTTAAGCGATAAATGTCAAGGCTTTTATCAATACTTATCATGAGGCAAAATTTCCTTCTGGCCAATTTGTCTAGTAAAAGAAAATCAAGCTTGCTCATCTATTCACAAGCTTATGTTTTTGTAGAATGAGTTCCGTTGACTTAATTCATTACTGACCATATCCTATATCAATGAACAAGCTAATGCATTTGTTGCAACTTTTTCTTGAGAAATCAAATTCTATTGCTGAATGCATTGTGCCTGTTAGTTCACTCAAGTAGGACTGTGACTTAATAAATTGTAATTATGTTAAATCATATATATGAAATAGTCACGATAAGAGCAAATTGTAAATAATATTGTGACACAGGCTATCTGAAACAATCTTGTAAGAATAAAAGGTTATCTTTAGGATCATTACTAACCAAACCAACTTGAGAGCAAAGCATTGAAAATGGACCTTTCAAATCACTGTTGCATTGGTATGGAATAACACCATATGTACACTTAATAGCATAAGTGAAATTTGTAGAATTGAACCGTACCATCAAAAATCCTCCAATGGACAAACTACAAGTATGCTAAATTATCTCTCTGAATAATTACACTGGGAGCAAAGCATAGCTAAATACATCATCAAGTAGGAACAAACTACTGAGAATAAAGAAAGGAAGGATGTAGATGAACTGAAACAACCACTGGCTAAATACTTAAGTGGATCTTCAAAAGTATAATTGTATTGCAAAATTGTTTAAGCATGGCTTTTGAGTATGCAGTATAAAACAGTATAGAGGAATCCAAAAGAAGAATGCATCTACACAAATGTTAGGAAGGTGAATAAAATGGCCAATTGCATTTTATGGACCTGAAGAATTTTGACTTTTTTACGCAAATCATCAACTAATCTTGTGGTCGGTCTTTCTTGAAGTTCTCTTCTTAACTCCAAAAGTGCACTATCCTGCAAGAAAATGGAGATATATAGATTTGGAATTGCAAATATTGCTATTTTATCAAATCTAATTGTGTTGATAAAGGATGTGATAGCTCTAAATTGTGACAAAATTTCAATCGAACTATAATTGTTGGTCATCTCAAATGCCAAACTGTTGCAACTTATATTTCATATCATCGTATAAAAAATTAGGTATAAACAAAGAACTGAAACCTTTTCATTGATTAGTGCATTCAACTTCTTTATCTCATTCAAATGTTGCTCCCTCTCGTTTAATAATGTGGATTCCATGTTATGAAGCTCCATATTCAACTCAGAGATTATTTTCTCCTTTGCATTCAAGGAGCTCTCCAACATACTGTTCATCTCCACATCACTACAATAGATGCATTAAAAAAAAGAATTGAACAGTAACGACGGAAAAATGACAACATCTAATAAGAACATGCTTTAACAAAACAATTAATTTCATCAATTATGAAATGGGTGCAACAGTTGCAAATGTCAACGAATTTAATTTACGCTAATTGGAAAAAATGAATTGAACAAAATGTTTTTAACATACCAATAAAAAGTTCTATAGATCTTCATCTACACATAAAAGGTATTACAGAATACAAGAATGAAATATAAAAAAACTAAAGATCAAGGATCAGTTTAGCCCTAGGTAGGCTTAACATCTAAGCATGCAAATTACTATGTAGCTTGAACATTAATGAACCACTGTAAATGCTGCAATGAACACTTGAACTCAACCAAATAGTCAATGACTTATCAATCAGATAATTACAACTTTCAATTGTTGTCTTTGTACCAATTGGTGCAGAAATCTGTCTATTTTGTAATAAATAGAGTATAAAACCTTTTCTTGTCTTCATTGGTTTGGTCTGTTGATTGCACCTGGGAACGCAGAAGTCCCTGCACAAAAAGTAACAGTAAAATACTATAAAGTAACTTGGCAGAAAAATAAAAAATAAATAAGTGATACAGAGAATATAAGAAATACGAATAAACTAAAAATCTCTGTAGACAAGCTTCATCTTGAAAAGAGAGAAAAATTCAAAAGTGAACTCCAAGTTTGGCAACTAAGCAATGGTCGAAAGCAATGTACAAGGAGTTCAATAGGATCTCATGGTGCTATCACTCGTGAATATATAGAGAAAGATATTTCAATGTGTTCTTGACCTAAACAAGGCTGACTCCAAAATGTTGGAACAATACAGCTAGGCTGTTGTTGTGATTGATTCTTCAATATGTCCTTCTGAAAATTAAGCTACAGAGAGCAATTAAGGAAATTTGTGTGGCCAACCTAAAAGAAATTTGCTTTTCTGTAGTTGGAGAATTGATATAAAAAATACTATTTCCAGGGAGAAATTTAGTGTAGCTCCAATAAATGATAAAATAAGGGGAGATAGTGCAAACATGCTACAAGGAGACCAATAGATTCTAAACTGAACCAATTATATTGGAAGGTGTAAGGTGTAGAGAGAGGTCAATGGAAAACCTAGTTAATGGATGAAAAAAGGGATTTTAATTGATATAAACACTAGTGATTTAGCCGAGCAAAGAGTTCAATGGAGGGATGAGACAAATACACATGATGATGACGATGGTATCTAATTGGAATATTAAGCTACAACAGAGAAACAGCAAGCACTAGCATACGGGAGAAGAAATAAGTCTTCACAAGCATAAAAAGTCACATAAAAGCTAGATTTTTATAAAATAAATCATCAAAGACACAGAAGCATTACATACTCAACCAAACTCTTTATGACACAATTGGAATAGAATGACAATAAGTAATGAAGAAATTGAAACCTTCTCCCTCTCCAGACTAAGTAGCCGAGTTTGAGCACGTTCAACTTCATCCATTAAGAGATTTACCTCAGCTTCCTTCGCAGCACTTTCTTCCTCTACAGAAAACTGAAGTTAATATGACTTCTGGGATCTTACACGTAACTGACAGCTACATCTACATTTGTTGCAGAAATCATCTAGGTCCCTAGAAAAAATAGAGGTAATTGTAAACATGCTACCTGATTGAGTGCGAAGTTCAAACAACTGGCTTTGGGCAATCTCATGCAATTTCTGCATATTGATCACGCTTTCCTTGGCCTGCCTTAGCTGATCCTGCATCAAGAGTTCCCTGAAAAAAACAAAGATAGGATAATGAAGTGGTCAACACTAAATCTAGTAAAACCATGAGACATTTTTGGTATTTGGCCATTTCATTTATCTTCTTTTGTCTGTGTTAGGGCATCCCATACTCCAGCATCAACTCGAATTGGCACTCCAATCAGAACACTAGCATGCCATTCAGGAAATGCAAAAATATTTGGAAACAACTATGTTGGACATCTAGATCCATGTCTTTGTTGGATATTCATACCCAAGTTTGAGAAATATAGAAGGAAAGCATGTTGAGTTTTCAAAGTAATTATTAGCATAACTACCTTTCTTTGAGGACTTCTAGAGTTTTCTGATTTTCTTCAGCCAGACTGCGTTGCTTTATTTCAACAATCTCTCTTACTTTTTCTTCCATCTAAAAATTCAATGGAACAAAAATATGTACAAGATACAAAAATAATCAGGTTGTATAAAGTGGAAGCTGTAAGGAGTAAGAGACAAGCATAACAAAAAATGGTTTGATTTATTTATTTATTGTGATATAGCTTTACAAAGAGCAATATGGGAGAATGTGCCCATGTACGCAACCTAAATAGTTGAGATAAATGCATCTAGATGATGATGATACTAAATCATATTCCATAAAAGAGGTTAGTGTTTTAAATAGTAGCTTTCTTTGACCTCCTAGGAATTTTAGACTAGGGATTGAATTGCATATACAATATGCAATCCATTTAGGCATTTGGATAGCAAGTTGGTGTTTCTTGTGAGCTAGGGGGCTGTCTATGGAGTGAAAAGAAGGATGACCTGAAGATCAAGAACTTAATAAGAACATTTGTGATGATCTTTCTCCACTAAAGAAGAGAAATTGAATTTGAATTACTAAAGTAAGTTTTTGAAAGGGTAGCACATAATTTTTAAGTGTTAAATATTTGTTTTGCAAGTGATAAACAATTCACATATTAATTACAAACATAATATTTTAAATATAACCTATTCTACATTGTTATTGAGTTTTGTATCATACGATTGACATCTTTTATGTCGATTTATTGGACTGGATGACAATTTGTATACTTGTTGGATGTATGCCAACCATTTTTATCAATACAAATATTTCTAGTACCAACCACAAACACACTAATATAAATTCTCTATGTTGCATGTGCAGTGCACTATGCAATGGGCCAATCACTTGCTACTTCGAAATGCCTTTTAAAGCTTTGATAAAGGAATCCATCTTTATGATCAAGTCAGTTGACGTGCAGATCAGTTCCATATTCAACTATGCACTGAATTTGGTTAGGACTAATAAATTGGTAGGTCGGCCTCTAAACCTTGTGTAGTGCATCAAGTGCATAATGCAACGATGGCAATCCAAATTTCTATCAAACTTATCCTCATCCTCAATATTAACTTAAAGTGTATGTAAAGAAATAAAAATTCATAACTATAAACTCATTGAGCTAGTTGCCTATGGGTGCCCTGGCCTGTAGCGACCAAGGATTAAAATAATTCCTCTTCTACATTGTTGATTATATCCAAATTGAACTTAAGCTACACAATAAAGTGATAAATTAACTCAATCGTGCTATTAAAACACAAACACATGAATAGAACAAAACGAAAACCTTAGCAAGAAACAAACAACAGCTAAACAAGAAAAGGAAATGCAGGAAACTATGCAAGGTAATGCAATTCTGCTAACCTGTTGCTCTAATTGGCGATTTCTCTCCTCGAGTCTTCTAATTGTAGCTTGTTGGTTCCTCAGATGAGTGGCTTCGGACCGATACTCTTCGAGTTCAAGCTTCATTTTTCGATTCTCAGACTCTATTTCTGACAACTTTTGGTCTTGATCCTAATAAGAAAGCAATAACCAAGACCGTCGTAAACAATAGAATAGGTTGCAAATGAACAACAATCTTTCAGCCAGTATATGATCCAGAGATGTAGAAGTTACATGACATGATTTCCTAAGGAAGCAAGCTTATGCTATCAGAAAAAAAAACAAGGAAATGAAATGAAAGCAAAGAATATCAAAAGAAGAAAGAGGACAGAACATCAGAATCATTGATGAAAAAGGAGCTTACAGCAATAGATGCAAGAGCTGGATAAGGATCTGGAGCTTCATAAAGTTTCTGATAGATGTTGAGGAAAGAATTTTCACCAAATTTTGCCCTCTTTGTTAGATTGTCGACTTCTTCTTGATAACTCTTAAGCAAGGAGTTAAACAAATTCAGCTTATCATCTGCAGATGCTTTCTTAAAATCTGTAAATCAAACAAAAAAATACGCATATATGGCGTACATAAGTATCTGAAACTAGAAAATTTTCCCAAGTTAAAGTTTTGTTACTACAGAACTGTTCTTTGACAAAGAACTTAAAGTCAAGGGTAGTGATGCAGCGGATAACTATCAATTTCATCAATTCGTGCACGAATACCAAAATCGACTATCGAATCTGTTGCAAATATCAGAAGCGATCTTCTAAACATGTTAAACATGTTGATTCACACACGAATAGCAGCAAATAGGTATCCAAAAACTAAACAAAGCTTTGGGAAAAGAACGGAGTGGCCGAAATATTATTAATCAAAAACTGCCTTTTACAACTAAACAGAACGCTTATATAAACCCCAACCCTAAATATGCAAAGGAAAGAAATATTGACAGAAAGGAAGAATTCTAAACATACTACAAATAAAAAATATCCTAAACGGACTTAAAAATCCAAAAATATAAAAAATAGAAATTAACAAAAATACCCTAAATCCCAACTTGTTAAAAATAATAAAAAGATAAAAATTGTTTTCTTAATTTGCTCTTCTGTCTACTTCAGGTAGCCATCCTCAACATGTCATCATAAAGAAGAAAAGATCGTCATCAGATGCAATGGTGCATAATTCAGAAAATAAAAGTACATATTTATTTTCTTTTTCATAGCAAAAGCTTGTCTTACTAACCACTATACTAGACCGACCAGATGCAAAGAGCATGCATAACATTCTCTGCCACAATGCTTGCAGTTGCAGCATTACACATATGTCAGGAACATATTATGATAATCAAGTAAATACAAATAATTGGCTTGATATTAGCATACCACGAGTACTCTCAGCAAGCTTCCGTCTATTCTTCTGACTAACTTCCTGGTTTTCAGCAATCTTTAGCCCTTGTTCATCAAGCCCACTTCTTTCCTTTTCTAGATCAAAATCTGTCACAAAATAATATGCCACATAGGCAGATAAAAATTCAACTTTCAGTCTCAAAATTACCTAGAAAAACAGAACAACACAGAGCTAGCTATCAAAAGAAAAGTAGCAACAATAAAACCACAAACAGCTTAGAAGAAAACTACAAAAGTATATATGCATATGCATTATTCTTACAATATTGCATTATAACAACAGTGACCAAACAGTTAATCAAGACTTAAGAGAGACCAGTTGTCATTTCACATAGAATAACCATCTATTTTTTTAAGCAAAAATTGACAATTATAAAAGTGATGATTGATAAATAAAAAATATGAAACAAGTAAGGTCAATCCTAAATTCTGGAAAACCATGTTTTATAGAAAGCAAGGGAAATCAGGCACTTTTAATTAACAATTATTTCTTCTCAACGCCATGAGGTATGAGAAATTTAATTAATTAGTAGGACTTTTGGTAATGAATGTAATTTAGGGTCTTTCCATTGCTATCAATTAATAGTGGGAAGTTTCTATGTTAAATGGATGTACGCAGGCATCATGTGTAATGTTTAAAGCAGTCGACTTGTTAGAATTTAAAGAATTATTATATATCCATTCTTTTCCATCTCCTTCCTGATATATAGAAAAGCACTATTACCATATCTACTTCCTCTGCTTTCTCCCTCTTCCTCTTCTCTTCTTGGTTCTAGTTTGCTCCTTCCTCTACTTCTTCCTAATCCTAGTTCTATGTTTTTCCCCTCCAAACTCCTTACATCATACGCTCCTTTTCTTTTCTTTTTCTTCATAGTGCTTTATTACTTTTCAAGAAAGTATCCTTGAACAAACACCTCCATAAGAATATAAGATCCCTTTGCACTTTCCATTACTTCAATGCAATCCGTCAACAATCAATCCTTGAGACAAGAAAAGGATGCTATCCTTCCATCTGTTATTAAAGCATGGTTTGTCTTGTACAGACAAGTCATGCTTCCAACTGACCAACATCACTTATAAAAATTACATTTAAATGGTCAGATTCTCTTTGTGACTACCATCAATTTACGATATGCAAACAATCACCGCTCAAAGAACTTGGCATGATTTCATCAAACCTTTGGAAAGTTAAGTTAGAAGATTTCATAGAACATTTGTAATTTTAACTGTGTGATTTATACTTTGAATTTCAGATCAAATTAAACATCACAACTATATATCAACTTAATTTGGTCAGAGTCAAGTTTTTTTAGTATGGGAAAATGATGCATTAACGATATCATTATTAGGATTAATGAAATGTAAGGAAGCTCCTTTACTAGTGTGTATTTCATCACTTCAGCAGTAGATTCTATGCCAAGTGACTATATACCAAATATCATATTCATGTTCAATTCTTAAGAAGTCTAACCGTTATAATTTAAAGAAATATCTTCGTTCTCTCCCATTTCCTCCTTTATCATTTCTTCATTTTATATTATATTAATTCCTAATAAAAACACTAACTAGAAATAAAACACTGTTTGGATTTCATGCAAGGCAAGTAGGGAAAAATGGGATAGAACATTAAAAAAAATGGATTTCAAGCAAGGCAATTGGGGCAAAAATGTGGTGGAGCATAAATATCTCCCCTTCTACAGCCACCCAGGTTTCAGATTTCAATTTACTTCTCATCCCTGAGGATGATGCAAATGGGTTGAAGCAGCCCAATCAAGATGGGTTGGTGTGACTCCTCGCTGAGGTGGGGAAAATTCAATCATTAAATGTTCTTCTTCCTTAAACAGAAGGCGCAAAATAGCAGGATCTACTTGGTCGAGAAACACTTTAGTTACGCTGAGACATCCTTAAACTGACACAATGAAAGAAGTGAAATTATATTGGAACCGCCAAACAAATCTAAGAATGACAGCGTTAGTGATTGTACTAAGCAGTGTTCTTGTTAAGCAATTATCTTCAAAGAAATCAAACAAAATTCCTGATTACAAAAGCACAGCATGAACAGAAACGATCGTATTAAGTTTCAAAATAAAACCCTGCTACTGTCCTCATCTATAGTATTAGGCGTTTCGCATTTCCAGACACCGATCGGATAGATTTTCAACAGGAATAAATCATCAAAACGAAAATAACTCTATCGCCAACTTAAATGCAAATTGCCACGAGGGGGAGCAAATAGAGAGAGTGAGAGGTACCTCTCTAGAAGCTGCAGACGACGTTGATAGACGACGGCAAACCGCTGCCTCTGTCTCTGTCGGGACCGGATTGACTCGCCTCCATGGACGGTGCCGGTGGCGGTGTCGAAGGTGGTGCCGCAGAGATCAGATCTGAGACTCGAGCTCTCGCATTGGGTTTCCTTCACCTCGCTCTAGTTTCGATTATAATTAACGTAGAGGGAGGGCAAGTGCACTAAATTAGGGGGAGCCGAAGTGGACCGACCACCGACTCGAGGAGTTCACGTGACTGTGAACTGCATCAGATGGACGGCTGCGATACCACTTCGTTAAATCGGTTCGTTAGATGAACCAGTTTGATTCCGACTGTTCGAATCAAACGTGGATTTGAATCCAGTCGATTAAATCGCTGCAAAATCGAACTGTGTCACGTGACAATGACGTGGGCGGAACCGGGTGTGTGATCAAGTTCATTTTCCATTATAGCCCTGTCATATTTTATATTTTAAGAATGCTAAGTTATCTTCCATATATAGATTGTTCGATTCTTAATTGCGGTATATTTATAGAGTTTTTTCTTTTAAATAGAAATCACAACTAAAAGATATTAAGTTCTCCGTTGTAAGTGCTTCCTGGTTTATTCTGATGGTCGGTGGAAAACTTCACGAGACTGTTCACCAGTCTCGATTTATCCTAGTGGTCGAAAAGTCCAGTATTCCTTATTTATGAGTTCTATTTAAAAAAAAATCCTTTAAATATATATCATAAATATCTAAGATACACTTGAATGCAAATATAATTGTACCATAGCTCCGAATAATAGAGACCATAATGAATGATTAACCAAGTTATCTTTTGGGGTGGTCGGCTTTGTTGGAAAACCGAGCCGCAAAAACCGCGTTTTTGCGTTGCGGAAACCCCGGAAATTCCTAGAGCAAGGATTCATGCGAGAAAAATCGTTTACGAAAAACCTTGTACAAGTATAAAACATCGATCTACCCTAGATCAGAGAATGGG
>JBAMIB010000086.1:2135753-2155359 GCA_037177415.1 Kaempferia rotunda | reverse complement strand
TCCTAATACCTCCGCATCAATAATAATAATAATAATATTATTATTATTATTATTATTATTATTATTATTATTATGGATTAGACGAAGCGATCAAGTTTGACGGTCAAACTGCTACTCTCTCGTGATGCCGTGACGACGGTGACTTGCTCCTCCCCACCGCCATCGTTTACTTCCCTTCCCCGCCAATCAATTTCAGAACCAAAAGGAGCTCTTTCCTCCTCATCGCTCGATCCGTTCATCAGCCTTCTTCCAGCATCATCGCCGATTGCCAATTGGTGAGACTCAATTGAGTGTCTATGTTCTTCTGGTTTTCTCCTGAGAATTTCTACTTCTGCTTTGTGCTTGCGATCGTCTACTAAAATTTTAGGGTTCTTGGAGGATTGATATTTTGAAAAAAAAAAAAAGTAATTATTTTCTTCTCAGATTCATTCACGGATATCGATGTCGTGAATGGGCCGTAAGGCCCCGAATTACGGCTGAGAAAGGGAAAAAAAAGTTCTTTTGATAATCAAATCTGAGTTGAATCTATGCTCCATTTATACCTTACTATCTCAGAAAATCTTATTTATTGAGTTATAAATGCGAGAGTAGTGATTTCATATTATTTGTGATCCTGTTTGTCAAAGGATTGATTTTACAAACCAATGATAGCCTAGAATCTGATTTCGCAGGAAATTCTCTGTTGTCTCGCGCGAATTGATCCCAAATAATCGATGGTGGCAATGGAATTTAACGAAAAATCTTCATACTCCTCACTGTCAAAGCTAGATTTGGGTAGTTACCATGACAAAGAGAGTGGCAGCTACTTGGTTGATCCTGATAAGGGCCCTTCATGGCTGAGATTGCCAAAACATGATTGTCTATTCCAATCATCATCAGATGACTTTCTCGACCAAGGCAATCAAAGTCAGAACTCCTTCCACAGAACCCAACCCAGCCAACTCAGAGCTAATCCTGAAGTGAACTTGAAGAATGTTTTGAATGGGTTATATTCAATTCTTGTGGGGCGAAACCAAGCAGATAGTGCCAGTCAACCTCAGCTAACCTCTGGTTCAGATGAATCCTCAAGCTCAGACATATCATTTTTCGGTGTAGGACCAAATGGAGATAGTTTTTTGCATCGATCAGTTTGTGTGCCGAGCGCACCACCTTTTGATGTAGAAGCTATTAACTGTGGTACATTCAAAGATATGCTTGAGGCAGATCCGCCCGAATGGATTCCTGATAGTTATTCAAGAGTCTGCATGCAATGCAATTCCCCTTTCACAGTTATCACCCGAGGAAGACATCACTGTCGTTTTTGCGGTTGTATATTTTGCAGAGAATGTACAAAAGGAAGGTGCTTGTTACCGGTCAAATTCCGAGAACGGAATCCTCAAAGAGTCTGTGATTCTTGCTATGACAGGCTTGATCCTTTGCAGAGCATACTAATTGTCTCAAATAGTAATTCTGTGCAGTCAGCTAAACATGATGTTACTGACTGGACATGCATGAGAGGATGGTTAAATTTTCCTGTCGGCGTGTCTATGGAGTATGAAATATACAAGGCCACAAATACCTTGAGGAGTTATTGTCAGGTGTTGTTTCCTAATCCTATAACTTCGATGTTTGAAATTTTCATTGTAGTTTGTAGTATATCATTTTTTTTTTCTTTTAAATCAAATAGCAGTTTCGGAATGTGGATATCATGCGCCACACATCAACATTTTGTCTAGCGTGCAGGTTGCTAGGTTAGATCCTGAGACATCAATTCCCTGGGCTATCCTTAAAGGAGCAAAAGGACTTGCCATACTGACAGTAATTAAAGCTGGTGCACTTCTTACTTACAAGGTGGGTAGTGGTCTTGTAGTTTCTCGAAGAGTTGATGGATCCTGGTCTGCGCCATCTGCCATTCTATCTGTTGGTCTTGGATGGGGAGCACAGGTAAGCATTAAATTGTTAGCTGTTCTTCTTTTTGTTGTTAGTCTTATGTTAAAATTCTTAGTGAAGCACTTATCTGGAAATTATATGTATGCCACTGTAGTAGTTTACTGTTATTCCATGTTCTCAATCGATAAATAAGACATGATGAAAGTAGAGATTTCTGAAAACAAAAAACACTGAATACCAATTAACTACTTGGGGTGTATATAATTATTTAAAAACAAAATGCCTACATTTCATCATTATTTTGAAATCACATTTGCTTCTTTTTTTTTATTTTGCTTTATTTATTTGAAACTTAGATGGGAGGCGAGCTTATGGATTTCATCATTGTGCTTCATGGCTCTAGAGCAGTCAAAGCATTTAGCAGCAACATGCATGTCTCAGTGGGCGCAGGCTTGAGTGCTGCTGCAGGACCAGTAGGGAGAGTGTTTGAAGCAGACGTCAGAGCTAGCAGTAAAGGGTCTGGCATGTGTTATACATACAGTTGTAGCAAAGGTAGTAATTCCTCAATACTAAGATGATTGTTAGTTTGGTTTCCAAAGTATGCTCTAAATCATTGATTAATTACATGCTGTGTCTTCATTTGATTGAAAATCTCAATATAATTGACACTATCAGTTGATAACTTTGTTTGACTAGCAGAGTAACATGCTGGTAAAGTTACAATTAACAGACTTTTCATGTTATAGATGAAGATTGAGTATACTAGTTGAAAGTTGGACATAAATTTGATTTTGCCCCAAGCAAATGACAGAAAAATGTTCATGTTTTCTAAGTCCTGATGATAGGTTGTCTGTATTTCATAAAAACAAGTTATGAACTTCCTATTTGAAGGTGTATTTGCTAGTTGACATATGATATCCATCACAGCTCGATCTGTGCTGCAGATTGACAAGTTTTCGGTCAAAGTGTTTCAACAATATTGTTGTCCACTTCTAATTAGCCATTGAAAATTTGGTTAAAAATTCACTAGTAAGCAGGCCATCCTGATTTGGTATTTGGCAGGTGCTTTTGTTGGAGTTTCACTCGAAAGCAACTTTGTAGCAACCAGGACGGAGACTAACTTGCGCTTCTATGGCGATCCTTACCTGACTACAAATGACATTCTCTTTGGGACAGTGAAGAGGCCTACAGCTGCTGAGCCCTTGTACTTGGCATTGAACGGCTTGTACTCAAAACTAAGTAGCTAGTTTCCCTTCAATCATCTCTTGTACATATTCAACCCTGCTGACTATCTATTCTCTTATGATCTCGGCTGACAATTAACTGGAAGGTTGTACATATTCAACCCTGCCGACTATCTATTCTCTTATGATCTCGGCTGACAATTAACTGGAAGGTGCAAATATCTCGTTGTTGTTAACTGAATACATAATCCTGTCTATCAAACATCAACTGATTTGTGTTTCAGGCATTCCGTGTATAGTAGCCAAATTTATCAATTGTGAAGATTTCGAAAGGCTTTTCTCTTTTACTGTCGTGTTAAAACGATCATCTCCCCACTCGAGCTTTCCAGCTAAGGCCTAAAAGGTTGCAAATGCCTGATTCCACCATGGTCGTTAGTTGTGTTAATACATAGTCCTTTTCTGACTGTCACCATCAAGATTAGTACATAGCCAATCTATTTGGTTTTGCATCAGTTGCAACCTTGAACAATGTAACAAAGCACAGCGTAAGCTGTTTGAAATGCATTTCTCAAACAAAACCTAATATTAAGCACAATAATTGTCAGTTTATTACGAAGTTCCTTCATTAGCAGAGTCTTGACTTTAATAATTTTACCATTGCATAAGGCTCGTTAAAATAAATAGCCAATCTATTTGGTTTTGCATCAGTTGCAACCTTTAACAAAGGAAGTAACAAAGCACATACAGAGTAAGCTGTTTGAAAAGCATTTCTCAAACAAGACCTTATATTAAGCCACTCGGCTGATCGCATACCGTCAACGAATGAATCAAAATTATAACCGGAGGGTCATCTAAGATTCTTTCAAGTATATCGTCAACGAATGAATCAAAACTATAACCCGAGGGTCATCCAAGATTCTTTCAAGTGGACCACTTAGTCTAGAAGCGGGTCAAGTTAGTCGGAGATGTAAGCAAGTTGGAGTCACAATGGGGGAGGACCCTACAAGGTGGTGCAAAATCTTACCTCCTGCTCCTACTATCTCTAAACGCTAAGGGAGGAATTCAGACCAACTATGGAGCGTAAATCATCTGCAACCCTATCTAAATCATCTGCAACCCTATCAAACTTGAGTGAAACACCTTGGGATGTTTTAGAGAATTGTTTAGTGAAACACAGATTCAAAATATGAACAGCATGACTTGCTGCTGGTCCATCACAATCTCTCGACTTTAGAGTGCTTAAACACTCCACGATAACACTATAAGAAATCAACATATTTTGATTTACCTTTGAAAAGCAAACCACCCTCTTTCATTCCAAACACAAACACAGATACAAAATATGAACATAAGGTTATGGATCTTTAGAGATACTTCCCCACAACCAATAGTTTCCTCTAGCATATTATCAAGTGCCTCGTTGAGCTTTCATTAAGCATCGCCGTGGGACATTAGTTTAAATAGAATTTCAGCTCAAATCATTATAAATCATGTGGCATATTAGAATGGAGCAAACAACTATATCTTCCTTTGTAATAGAATAGTAGGGAGGTTGCCACGCGAGGTCTTAAGGTTGAAACTTGACGTGTCTAAGTATACCTCTCCATGTGTTGACAATTTACACTAATGGCTAGTAGTCATCCATGATTTACCTCCTCCGTATTGATCTAAGGATAGATTGGCGAGATGCTAAGACGAGCATATCACCTTTTACCATATCTTTGCAAAACATGTTTCCAATAAGTTACATCAAAAATTATACAAAAAATTGATTTTTGTTAAGGGGAAAGAAGATAGTTTTAGATATGAATTCAACTTTGATTACATTATAATTTTCTTCTAATTGAAGGATATCTATTATTTCACACCGCTTAAGAAAAATCCATAATCGTTTATTTTCGTGTTAACTAATTGCCTTCTTGCGATTCAGCGATCCAGGCCAAACCAATCCGGATAGATCGAGTCCAGACACAATGCTTCCAAGGTACAATTCAGTCTTTATTCCCTTTCAAAAATCATGCTACAT
Organism: Kaempferia rotunda; assembly: GCA_037177415.1. Lineage (NCBI taxonomy): Eukaryota > Viridiplantae > Streptophyta > Magnoliopsida > Zingiberales > Zingiberaceae > Kaempferia > Kaempferia rotunda. The sequence continues at coordinate 2,150,280 of JBAMIB010000086.1, read as the reverse complement.
AGATTTTGAAACCAAAATATCTTATCAGCTTTTATTCATTTCAATAGGCCATTGATACACACCCAGCGACGTGAAGAGAGGGGAACACAATTTAAGCACCAGCTAAACAACGAGATCCTTGCAAGCTAAAATGAAAGAGACCAAAATACCCACCATAAACCCTAATAAATATATTGATTACCTTTAATGCCTATGAAGCCCAACCCCACCAATGCCCTACTTTGAGGAATTCCTTCACAAACCAAACGCAAATCAATATGAAACTAGGATAGGAGAACAGCTTTGATACAATGGAGAAGCCAAGACAAGCCCTATTAATGAATATTACTAATAGAATCTTGATCTTGATTGAAGGTCGTCATGGCTAGTAACCTTTGTCAACACCAATGGTGACGGCATGCTTTTCAGCCATGGATTTAGTAACCTTAGGAGCAACACCAGCAGCTTCAGCAGCACAGTTTATTTCTGATATAATAAGTTCCCCAGCCCTAAGCCCGCCTTGTGCAGGTTCTTTCTTCAAGATTTTAACCACTTCCAAGAGCTTCTGTGATCCGGGCTTACTGTTTGCCACATCCTTGTCCTTCTCGTCCAACATGACTTGTTTTCCATCCATGACCTGAGATGAAGATCATATAAATAAGTGCTGTGAAGGCAAATGCAATGCAATCCTACTGTGACTGTGAAGTTCCAAGAAAAAACTTGACATGGGTTTCAAAGGAAATAAATACTACTGAGCCATTGAACTATCAATATCTGGAAAAGGTCGTGCCTTTCTCTGAAGATAAGGTTGCCTAGTTCTCCTTTCTTGCATCACCTTCTGCCGGGCCTCATAGAAACTGAAATCATCCACAATAGATGTCTTGCTCACATGTTCCTTGAAAAGTTTAAGCAATTCAAGACCTTGTTCAAGCTTCACCTGAAGAAAAGAGACAAAGGTGATCGACAATAATTCTTCACCTGAATAGAAGTAGAAAATTTTCCTCACCTCTTGAGTATCTCTACTGTTTGTCACTGGCTTGTTTTCGTTGTTCTCCAATGTGATATGCTTCAGCATGCTATTAGGTACGTCCTTCACAATATGCCACTTGACAGGAAAACACCCAATCCACTTGTCCTGCTGCCAGAAATCTAATGTTTTGTTGAAATCAACAGGGCCTACCATCTCTGCCACACCTATGAACTGTCCGCTTGTGTTCACCTATAACACAAAAGTAAAATAATCAACATTCGCAGAAGGAAAAAAAACATAGAAAGTGAAGAGTGGACTTCTAAATTAATGCTTACGGAGAATAACAAGAACACTGGGCATCCGTTAGTCTTCTCCTTCGATTCCTGATATGCTACATCCAGCTTCTTGTTCCCATGGGGAGTGCTAGCCCAGACATTATACTTGATACTTTTGTGAATATCATCCTCACTGTATGATTTTATTACAAAAAATTTGGCATCTGAATATGTTACAGGGAAATCTGCAGCGTTGTATTGATCTTTTTCAGGGACCGTAGAGGAGTCCTGGACATTTGCAGGACAACTCTGTTCCCTTTCTGCAAGAGAAAAATCAAGCTCAAACCCTTTTTGGTTTCTAAAGCGCTCACCCCTCGGTCCTTTATTAAGCTCACTCAGCTCTTGTATGTTCCCATTACTGGAGCCATAGAAACCATTGGCCTGACCTCTGGGCATATATTTGGTATCCATGGGCATTACCCATCTTCCATTCATGCTGGAGTCGTACAAATTCGAATAGAAACCTTGATTGCTTCTGAACCCGTTACCATTCCGGCCATACAGTCTGTTGTTAGGGTACATCTTGTTACCCATTCCTGGAACTGCTGATCTGGGAGAATGCATTCCCTGGGAAATAGTTCTCATAATGTTAAATTAGTAGGGGAAATATCTACAGAAGACAGAAATCTGAAAATGGAAGAGAACAACTCCAAATATCAACAAGACAACTCCAAGTATGAGCCAAAATTGATTCCGGAAATCAGAATACTAAACCAAGTTAAAGTTCAGTGGGTTGTTATGAGTACTAAGATTAATTATTAGGAAGTACTAATCTGGTTCATTTAATTGCATAATAAACAACTCAATTAGAAGAACCTATCAGTGATATGCATACCATAAGATGAGGAAGAGGACGAAGGTTCTGATTTCTAATAGATGTAGTATTCGCAACATGAGGAGACATTGAAGAGGCATTATTAGTGGCAGTGTGCCTCTGCTGCCCATCAGCAAATACAGAACCATCATACCATGAAATAGGTGACCACATGCCATCAAACCCATATCTTAGATCTTGATAGCCTGAAGACGGTTGTCCACCAGATGAAATGCTTTTACCAAATGCACCACCTGTATGTGTATGTGATGCAGTAGTATGTTGGCTTTGTTTTACTTTTGTAACTCCGCTGCTATTTGTATTTCCTTTAGCAACACCATTTGAATTAGATTTTGTTGTATCTATTGGAGTAGGAGCAACATCAGTTGCAGTAGATGTAGAAATATTCACTTTGGAACTAGGATTTTGGCTTGCTGTGTATGAAGCATTTGTAGGTAGTGGTGGTTGCAAATATGCAGCTGGGAACTGGTAATGTTGGGATGCGTACAACTGATTACTATGCCCCAAAGTTGGAACTGGGGAACCAGGTGAAGGATATGGACTATATGGTGCATAGCTATATCCATGATGATACATGTCTCCATAAACCCCCTGCTAAAAACCAGAAATGTTATCAAAACCTTGACATGCATATACAATTACAAAACTTGTGAGTTCAAATTTGAAAAAATAAATCGATCAATAAGGTAGTCAGGCTGTCATCAAAATGAGACGCTCAAGAGGGCGTAGGGATTTAATACAACTTACATGTGGAGGCACCTCTATTCCATCATGGTTAACATATCTAGAATAATCCTCCCAATCTGCCACTGAGCCATCATAACCTGAAGTGTTCACAAATATATTCACTCTTCTATAGAGAGACTACAATCTCAATGGAACTAAAGAGATTTAAAACAAAGCAAGACTCAAAAATAATTTCATCAAGTCATTAAAGGAAAAAAAAACAATCATGTTCAGATAACTAATGTTTTAAAAAGCATAAGCAATTGAAACACCATACAACAAGCGGACGCATTTATTTTTAAAAAAAACTAGTTCTATTGACAAAAAAAAAATATGTATCAGAATATATAAAAAATGAGGACACATTTCATGCATATATATCAAATTAATTTAACTAATAACAATACAAACAAATTTTTATGTCACTCAAAAATTATTACATGATCCCCAAAATCGACTTGCTATACAAAATGTTTCATACAAATACAGCCAAGCATAAAACATGAATCACACATAAGAAAGCAAGTTAACCAACTAATGTGATCTATATTAAAAAAAAATACTCATTGATGTAATGAATACATAGACTATATTGCTTGCATATCTGTTGGGTAACATCTTATTAAACAGATTAAGATTAACTTGGACATGACTTGAACTTTCAGAAGACAAGACTATGTAATGATTGTAATCCTTATGCAAACAAAAGCAGATGCAATGCAATCCTTACTGCAGAAGTGGATTGTGAATTACCTATATAAAATAATGATGACAACACATGCTGACATGCATCCCATTAAAACGGTCTAAAACAGAACATGTACAACATGGCAATTTAATTGATTACTGAAATCATCCATGGCATTTACATCTAACCTCCATAGTAGTAAGATGAAGGGAATCCGTTTGGTAAGTAGTACATGCTTGCATCCTTATGATCCTGAAGCAGAGGAGTAAAAGAACGATCATATGTAGGGATTAGAGCAACTTTCCCCCCATTTGCTGAAGCATACTGATCTCCTGAGGTCTTCTTTAAAACAAGCAAAGTCAATTAATAACAACTTTATTCAAATATCAATTTATATATTAATATACTGTTACAATCCCACCAAAAGCAAGTAAAGGATTAGAAAAGCTAGAATTTTACCTTCTTTGTAACTCCTGAAACATTGTCACTCTTGCTGTTGGGGTCCAGGGATAACTTTTGCATCAGATCAGTAACTTCTACGACAAAATTATTAAGGAATAGCTGAAATTGAAAACATAATACTTATTTCAAACCAACACAAATCTCCAGATTGTAGCTCTCTCAAACCGAATCTGCAGATGGTTAATACAGTTGTATGATTGAAAAGCAAATTGAAATTACGAATCAAATATATAGTTATTTTTTCACAAGATTTAACAAAGATTGTTGATACAGACGTAAAATTGAAATATTGACTTACAAAACAGATATACAGTTATTCTTTCACAAGCTTTAGCATCACTAACCAACGAATTCTACGACAAGGAAACCTACAGAAGGTGAATACAAGAAATAAAGTACAGCGTATCACCAGACCGTAGCTTTAAAAAAAACTAATTTTAACGACTCTAGAGTATCTCAACACAAGCAGAGAAACAAAAACATAGATCAACTTGCTAGAGCAGCAAAACGTAAACTGACACTAACGAATGCATAAAAACAACAACAGAACAAAAATCATGTCTTTGAACATATAAGCGATTGAAAATCACGAGAACAACAAAAAGAAAAAAAAAAATCGGATCAAGGACCAAGGAACCAATTCCATGGGAAAGAAGGATACGGTCAGCGGGAGGAGCTGGAGAAACGGCCGCCATGAAAAAAGAAGGAGCTATCAATTCCAGGAGGATTCGATGGTTCTAAACTCTCGAAGAGGAGGGAGAGAAACCCTAGGAGAAGAGTAGAAGCGGGCGCCGCCACAGGAGACGTGGGTAGGAAAAAGACTCACCGAAGCAGAGTTGATAAAAATACCCGGCCTTCGAAATGCGCCACTCTGATTATTGAACCGCCCCCGTTCACACTCTCCTTTCACGGGACGATTGGTCGACAATGCGGATCGTTTTGGGACCCTTATCTGTCCCCGTAAATTGTCCAATCATAGGACGGTATAAGTTTCGGGTAACTCAAGAACGAAGGGGCTCCCTTCTCACTTCTGGATGGTGCTTCTCAGCGTAAGCTTCTCGACGAAGTAATTCAAAAATAATGATAAAAAATGGATGCTGCAACTTTTTTAACAAAAGAAAAAAAAACAAAAACTATTTAACACATTTAATTGAGGCCAATGCTTAGGGGTATCACCATGGTAGAGCTCCATCATTCTATTTTATATTAAAATAAAAAATTCTATATTTTTTTACTAGAAAAAAAAATCTTAACAATTAATCCGTAGATCCTGTACATTTTATTATATATATTTCTAATTTTTTTTTTTTATTTTACCATATATAATTAAATTTTTAAAAATTTAAATCCATAAATTACCTAAAATAAATTGAATAATTAAAAAAATATATAAATATTACCATACATAAATCGTAATTAATAAATTATTTTTTACTCAAATAAGTCAGCTCGAAGTTGATAATGCAGTTGGTTATCACGTAGCATGTAATTTCGAATATATTCTTGAAATTTTTAGGTGGAACATTGAAATATTTGTGACGGAGGATCTCTTTCATCCTCCGATCAATTGACTATTACATCTCCCTCATTATAAAAAATCATGTTGTACAAAATAATACATGTATATATGATTTCCTTTAAATTATCCTTATACCAAAATTATCTTGGACCTCTTATCATTTCTTATCAAGATTGGAGCTCCTCAAATGCTCGCTCGACATCATTTCTTGCGGCTTCTTACTGTTCCTTAAATAATTTTCTCCTGAGATCCTAAGTGCACGGAAAGCTTTTGATGAAAATAGGCTATTCTGAATAGATTCCATCGGTGAGATAGTATCCTTTTGTCTATTAAATATTATCAGCTATAAAATTAACCTCGTGTAAATTTCCTTATAAGATATTTTTAAATAAAAGTGATTCGTTGAACACATTGATATCATTACACGACTCTGCAATTTCAAAAAAGACGTATTATATCCATAAGTCCACAAATACAACTGTTTCAAGCATAATTGATGGAACGTCAAGATCTCCCTAAGCACAATTGATGGGAGGCCAAGATACCCCTAAGGCATGTTATTCTTTTAAAAAATAAAAATAAAAATATTTAATAAAATAAAAATAAAGAAAGCGGCTCCGTGAAGACGATTACTTCGTTACATTTAAGAGATAGTGAGAGATCCGGATGCTCTAAATTTACAGTATAAATATTGTAAATATACGATATAGTATTATAGTTTCAAATTCATAAAAAAATATTACTAAATTATAAAACAACTGCAAATGTTTTTTTATATTGTAACCGTGCAAAAAGTTATATATAAATTAAATTAACAAAAAGAAAATAAAAAAAACGGAAATTTAAAATTTTATTTTACATCTTGTCTTAATTAATTAAAGAATTCGCAATTTAACATTAAAAAGTAACAGTACAAAGTAACTTATTAAATAATTATTATAACAACAATCTGACAATGTATAAGTAAGTGGGAAATTACGTGTGCCAACTGCCAAATATAACCTTTTTTTAAATATAAAAACCAATTTAATAACAGAAAAAAAAAATGACCAAATGAATCTGGTATAACCAATTAAGGCGTTTGATTTAAGTATTTGCAAATAAATAGATTTAGAATTTATTCACGCTCATTCTTATTCCTTCAGGCAGTCTTATGGCTCTGACAACGCTAAAGCTGATGACAGCCGTACGTTGGAAAAAGGAATATAAATAAAATTTAAAAAAAAAAGGAAAATGGGAAAAAATTTGAAAAGAAAAAAAAAATTGGAAAAAATTAAAAAAAAAATTAAAAGAGGAGGACAATTGAAAAATTAGAAAAAAAGGAAACAAATATAATAATAATTTTAATTTTTAAAAAAATATAATCATACCTAATCATGTCTTATAAACAAAACAACATCATTAAAATATCATTAAAATGACTAAATTTATTTATATTCCAATTTACTATTAAATTCATTTTCATTCTCATTCCTACCTCCCAAATCAAATACCACTTTAATCTTTTCCTAATCACGCTCTAGTTTTGTATAAATTCATCCTTTAAAAGAGCATGTACTTAAACATATAGGTGAGGATATACTTTTTCACTTCACTTTTTTCTACCTGTAAGTTATGTGTAAATTCATCCATTTTAAGAGCATTTATTGAACCTCATCTTATAATAACCTTGTTTTTTAACTTCCCTTTATGCCTTAGTTAGACTTCGTCCAGATTAATTATGAAGATAGATAATTTTCTGATTCATCTACGTACCAAATAAATTTGAAACACAATTTAAAATATTCATCCTAATTAAAATTCTGATCCTTTTATTTATTTCTTTAAATTCTTTATAATTGAGAATCAAACTGAGAATACATAAGAGATAAATGAACACTCTTACCATTACACCTTAACCCCGGATTACCTCAGAATAAAAATTTTTATCCATGTATTCGTCCTCCTGACTTTTCCTATTTCTTGCGTATAATATGAACACCTCGATGTTGTCATACATCAATAGTCCAGTGCTACATGCCAAATGGCAGACATTCAATTTCAAGCAAAGTTTTTGTCCTCTGAATCAGCAATGGAATCTTATCCCTTCGTTGAATAAAGACATCGGACATGCATTAATTAACAAGAAATTGGGTGCGGTGCAAAATTTTAGAGAAAAATTGCTACAAGGCTCGATCCTCAAAGAGACACATCTCTCTCCATATATACTGGAATAATCGTCTGTCCAACAATTTGTTTAAGTATCAAGAAGGCTTTGCGAAACCAATCACAAGTTCAAACAAAGCGGACCTGTAAATTAAAATAAGTTGGACCGAACCTAAAGTGACCAATGTTTCATGTGATAAAAAAAATATAATAACTCATTTTAGATGTTCCTCCTCAAGATATGTGAGAAGGTGATAAATAACAATACCGATCGGCCTTTTACATGGGAAGAACTTATTTCCTACATAAATAGACCGAGGGGACTCAAACCTTACTCCTGTAATACAATTTGACCATCCAAATTCATGTAGGAATAGTCACGATCTAATACTTAAGGAGATCACAATAATGTACTACAAATAGAGACAGACTTTTTTTTTCTTTTCTTTTTGGTATTTTTCGCCTGCACATACTTGTTTGAGTATAACTGTGGAAGTGGCATCATAATTAATCATTATGAGGGTCACAATGTCAACTTTCTTGATACAATGGATCCTTTAGACTCGACTGCAAAATAGTTAAAGACGAAGAAGTAAATTTCAAAGGCAACAATAGACTTCTTGCTTTTGTAATTCATAATATGACATTCCTACAGAAAACAAGAGTGCAGAAAAAGTGATGAAAATAATAAAAGAGATACTAGGTATCCCACTTGGTAATATATGGACCATAAAAGGAATATGGTATAATCTTGCAACCATGTCAGAGATAAAATAATGGTTCCATATAGGATGATAAAATATTAAGCATCTATTAACATGATACTTAACATGTTATCATGCACCAATGCCTCTGGGGCTATGATATAGTGATAAAGGTGCCAGTTATCTCACATACTATTAACAGTTCGATTCTCAGCTATAACGTATTTACAGGAATTTTTTCTCCAAATGAGACTCACAATTAAGAGATGCTGAGCTTTTAGACCACCCACCACAAGTGTTTCCTGATTTACTAAGGTGACCGGTGGAAAATTTTTATGAGACCGGACCGATAACCCCAGATTTAACAGTACCCGTCTAATTAATCACTTTTACTTTTTATGGATGTTTTCAGAAAATAAGATGTTAAAAGTGTGTTTGGTTACACTTATTTTTAGAAAACAAGTACCCGCTAGAATTATAGGAGAATTAGAATAACAAAGAGGTAAAAATACATTTAAAACAATAGGTCTCACAAGGCAAATCCTTAAAAACAAATAAGAGAAAAACATTTAACAATATCTATCTAATCACTTATCATACACAAAGAAAGTCGGATAAAGGCAGTTCCCAATATTTTCAGAAATCAAGAAGTAGCTCTAGAAACATATAATTAGTGAGGAGGGTAGGGGTGATCTATGCTATGATCTTGATATTCAAGAGAAACTGCTGAGCTAAGTTTTTGGTTTGCAAGTTGAGGGAGAGGCCCATTGTAGATCCCAGCTGAGAAAGCAGGGAAAGGAGAAGGATTAAGAATGTCATATATCACAAGTGCTGCCACAAATGCTCCCAAAAACCTGAAGTAGAACTAAATAGGTTCCCACCAGAATTACCAATATATGACTATTATTACACTTCAGAAGATAACAAAGTACTGAGGTAACACCTATTTTATGCTAGGCCGTTCACCATAATAAAAGATGGCTCAAGTTCAAAGATTTTCTATATTAGCACATTAAAGAAGTTAGAACCTGTCCTCTTACTCTGCCATTTTTCTAATACCTCTAACATTCTTTACCTTTAAAGGAAGTTTGTAAAGAATATAACATAATCTCTTTAAGCTAGTTCCAAGGCAATTAAGGGCGGAGTTTACATTAAGGATCCAAAAGTTTTGGGTCGATTACAGAAGACACTGATGGTTTAAAGCAAACCTTGTATATATTTCATATGTTAGAGAGACTATCAAACATGTTGCAAAAGCAAAGTATTCAGACCTTAGATAAATAAATTCTTCCAACCTAAAATAATTGACCAAGGATACTTCAGATCAATTATGTCTTTGTTGATTCATCTTTTGACATACTGCAATTTTACGACTATATTATACACACCTTCATACCATACGAATGTTCATACAGTTGATGCAACTATAAGTTATGATTTTGTAGCTACTACACCGCAGACTTTATATTTTGTATTCACGTTGTAGCAGCTACGGTTCCATAGATGCTACAATGTTAAGTCTCTGTTGTAGCAGCTACGGTAACTGCTACAACGTAAAGTCCCAAAAGTCATATTCATGTTATAGTAACTATGGTTCAATAGCTGTTACACTACTAAATCTGGTTTTATTGTTTGTGACTAAAGATCATCAACACAGCGTGTGGACCATGCATGGACAAAATAACTTCAGTAATTGGAGTGGTCTTGTAATAGTAATTCAAACAAATTACTTCTGTAAAGGCTAACTACTAAATTAACTTTCCTACATAACCACAATCTTAACCGGCTGATGGGATAGTTGATCCAATATAATTTTTGTATATTACGATAAAACATCCTGCAACATCACAAGTATATGCTCAGTATTTAGATTGAATATTTTTAATTGCGTCTGGCAAATTGAAAGAAAACAAATCTTTAGACCAATCATTTTATGCAACTCTTTATAGCTCGGGCTATACTCAACATACCATAAGGGATGAATTTCTCTTAATTAACGGTTGACCTAACACCGCTTGCTTGCCGATGGAATACCTGTTGTGCATGTTTTTCTAAGTCACCCTGGTGTCCCGTGGTAAACTTCCGTGGTCCGGGCCGGGTGACCCCTGGCTTAGTTGTCGGATGTTGGATAGCTGCCGCCAACAAAAGAAAGTTGACACATCTTAATTCTGATTAAATTTGAGTCTACTAAGATGAAAAACTTTAACAAGTATAGGTCAAGATGAACATGACCAACAAAACCTGAATCCAACCCAAAGAAGTTTAGCCAAATCTATTTGTTTTCTATACCTCAACAAGAAAAGTTAAGTTAATAACAAAAGGCTAACAATCTTATATAAAATAGTACACAAATAACAATACACAAATGCGTCAAAAATATTAAGAAAGAGTAGACAGTAGTTGATTCACCGAATTCACAAATAAACTAATTTTTTTTAGCATGGTATAAAGATTGAAGGCGAGAGAATTGGAAGCATTCATAATTTTAGACAAGAAAATCTAAGAAATTGAAATGGATCAACAATATGTGGCCAAGCATGCGTAAATACTCAATAGAGAAGTCGCAAGACAATCCTTTAAACAAACATTTTTCAAGTAATTGATAGCATCATATATTGCCTTTTCCTTACATAATCTCTTCCGGCAGCAACAATCTTTCGAGTACAATATAACTCGGCGATCTAAAATTTTAAAATTTGTAGTCAAAGAGTATATGACCACCGATTTTCTTGCAACTGACTTTCTCTTGGTGCCAATTAATAGGACCAGAGGGTGATGCTGTGTTGATTTCTTGTGTTCTTGGGGATCTTATGAATTCTTGCCCGGAGTGATCAGATACCCCTTGCGGTTTGTATCTCTGTCAATGCTGAGATAATGCATTTCTCATAGGCAGCAATTTGTATAGTTGATTGTCTTAGCTGACCGTCCATCTTACCCTTTAACAAATCCTTTTCATTTATCAAACTTAAAGTTTTTGCAATTTGTACTTTTTGCTTCTGTATAGTTTTGTCCCTTTTTGAAATTTCTCCTTTTTGCTCCTATAAAACTTCCTCCCTTTTGCATTTTCCTTTTTAACATCCGTCGGACTTTAAAGTAGATAATCAATTTGTTTTTCCTTTTGGTCAATCTCTAGTTCTTTAAATCTAATGGTGGCATCGAATTCTGTAGTATAACATGACATTATGTGTGTTACATTCGCAATTCTCCCACCTTTTCCTTGCACTCATTGCAATTTACCTTATCGGAATGCAGAATCAATTCTTGGTAATTAACAGCATCTCCTCCTAGGAGGAACTCAACTAGTTGAGGCCGTGGAGAATGGTGTGCCAACAAAAATGCCCTAGACTCCCTTGGAATAAGGTCAACCACTATTTGCGCAGGAGTTACACAGTCTATCAACCTTTAAATCTACTTACATGAGAGTCAGACCATGTCCAGCTCAACAATCTAGCAACTACATAAGAGGGAGACACAAGACAAATAGGAATGTGCTCAGACATCCACACCTGAAATATAATTATAAACAGTTTACAAATTAATGAATTATATGATGAACAATAATTTGTAAACTAATTTAACCTAACTTACAGCTAATAAACTTGGAAAGCCCTTCAAAATGGGTGGCTTTGGCCTTTTAACAGAATATTGTAGTTTTCCCCGCAAGGTTATTGTCATATCAATCACTTCTATTTGAGAAGCTATGAATTGGTACAATGCATCACACCAGTTATATCTAACTAAGTCTTCAAAATCATCTACATAGTCAATTAGTAAGAGCAGGAATGTTGCTCATTCCGCAAAACAAAACACAAGTAAAAAATAGAGAATATATAGGTGACAATACAATTTGGTAGGACTTGGAACTTTAGTTGATCTTGTCATTTTTATGTAATTCTCTATATCTTTGAAACTACATTTAGAATATTTGAAATACTACAAATATAGTGGGTTGGATGCCTCATTTAACACCATTGGAATTACCACACTATTGTTAGGGAGACCAAGAATCAAAGAGATATCTACCTTGCTGAATTTCAATCTTTGTCCATGAAAGATAAAATATCGTTCCTCTGAATCCTAATTGTCAAACATATTTTGGACCAAACTTTTGATGTGTTTATTAGCAGGGATGTCCAGGTCTCACACAAAGAGACTACTCCAAATCAACACTTCTTGTTCAATAGTCGGCTGGATAGTAGCATTAAACTTCCTGAACGTACCTAGTTTGCAAACCCAATCAATCTTTTTCATTCGACCTCTTTGGATGTAACTGGATCGAGAGTCATGGTATTTGCAGATGATGTATTCAAAGGCATTGGTCGCTGGAAAAGATTAAAATGTAACATTAATCAAGATAATCAAGATGGTGCAACAATTAGGTCCTAAACATCCTAAACCATAAAACCCGATTACTCTTATCTGTATAATAATCATCGTAACACCCATCTCTAAAATCTATTACCTCCCAAAATGATTTATTCTTGAAATCGATGGTGCCCTACCTTTGAAGAAAAAAAATGTAGACAACTCTTGTTAACTTTAAGAAATCTAGTTAAAATTTTCCTCCTACTTTCTTCAATTATGGTATTGGCCAAGGGGTTGCACGAGAAGATGATCACTCGAAGATCACCGCGCAGTTGCCGCTAACGGGAAGATATCTCTTGCTTCGAATGTGCACGAGCAGAAGATGCAATTTGAATTTAAGTTATTGTGGTCCCAGGTTAGGTTGACTTAGTATAATGGATCGACATTGTATTGTGTTGCTGGTCTTGGAATATCAGCAACAAACTGGTCCCACGCCTTGTAGTTTATTGCTGGTATGTAAATATCTGCAACACCGTGTTGCTGTTCTAGGGATATCACTAACAATGTGTTGCTAGTCTTCCTTGATCAGCAACAGAGTGTAAGAGGCACTGTATTGTGTTGCTATTGCGAAAATATCAGCAACACGTTGTTGCTGTTCTAAGTATTCTTTGTTGTTGGTCTTCCTAAAATTAGCAACAGAGCTTTCTAACAGGTATTTCATACTGCGTTGTTGGTATGGAAATACCAACAACACTTTGTTGTTGTTCTATGAGTATCAGTAATAATCTGTTGTTGGTGTTTCTAGGATCACCGACAGAGTCTTCTAACAAATTAAATATTGTAGCGTGTTGTATTCAATACCAACAACACTTTGTTGTTGTTCTATGAGTATCAGTAATAATATGTTGTTGGTGTTTCTAGGATCAACGACAGAGTCTTCTAACAAATTAAATATTGTAGCGTGTTGTATTGCTCGTGTGAAAATACAAGTAGCGCATTGTTGTTGTTATAGGTGTATTGACGTGTATTATAGTGCTACTGCTGCAAAAGTACCAGCAGCACAATATTGTTAGTCTATCCACAATCACCGACAAGGTGTTCATTAACAAGACAAGATGAGGATCACCACCAAAGTGTTCAAACAAATATTGTAGTGTGATGTGGTGAGACATTGATACCCATGAAAGAAACTTAGTATGCATCAATTGAACCTTAGATGATGCATATGAATCTAGGTATCATCAATTTCTAAAGCAAAATCAAATTCGAATCAATAGACATGGAGCGTTACCTGAATCCATCGCAATCCTATTGATTCTTACTTGTCCTGAAGTCTTGGAAGCGCAGCGGAGTCTTCCACAGGGTTGGGCAAGTATGCTTTGATCTCTCCTCAAAATGGGGAAGAAGAAGAAGCTAGAAGGGAAGGAGGCTTAGTTTAAGATGCCCTCATTAACCTAATCTCCTCCCTTATATATGTGCCCACCTATGGGGACTATCCACCATGAAGGCCCAGCTCCATTAACAGCCCATCAATGCTAATGAAGCGGGTTATTGGATCTACACATTGAATCCACATCCTTTTAACTCAAACCCTCTTTAATGCAATGATGCATTAGATCACTTAATTGAGTTTAGGTACTTTAATGGACATTAGGTGTGTGTGTGTTAATCAAGTGTAAGCTCACCGAATAGAGATTGAGCTCACCTATGTGAACTCAATTGGATTTGGTCCACCCATGTGGACTTAATCCTACAATCCCCCACTTGGGCTATACTTGATTCCTTATACACCACACAACCCTTGGTTGAGCTCAACATGCCAAACTTTATGGGTTAAATACCCCTTTAACAATCTGGTC
>JBAMIB010000086.1:2090073-2112144 GCA_037177415.1 Kaempferia rotunda | reverse complement strand
GGGGAGTAGGTTATCAAAATAAGGATATCATATCCTTATTTTGATTCCGATTCCCGTTTATCACCGTCTACCAAGCACCCCTTTATACTCTTGTTTGTAGAGGCGAGTAAAAACAAATAGTAAAACTAAATTAATCAAATCCAACTGACATATTTAGAATTCAATTCAATTAATTCAGTTATATTATTTTTAAATTTAATTTGATTTTAATTTTAAATTTTATAATTTAATTAAATGAACAAATTAAATAAATTGAATATTAATTTAATTTAATTATTTTTATTTAAAAAATATAATTAATTAAATAAAATCTGATTTTTTTTAGTTTAAACCTAATAAAGTTTTAAAATTTTAATTAATTAGGTAGAAAATTAAATTAATTGATATTTTATTAGTTCTATCGGTTCAATTTTCGTAAAAAAATTCGATCAGTTTGATTGGTTTAAACAATTTTAATTTATCTAATTATTAATTTATTCAATTTGATCAGTTCAATTTTAACTAAACACTCCGCTCTAACTATTTGTAAACAATTTGTATAGCTGATGAACTATGGTGCAAAGGTAAATGCGTTGTTTTTTAGCTATTCATGATTCAATTTTCAATTACATGTAAAATAAGTGCTTTCTAATTTACCGTAATATCCGATTGGAAATTTTTATAATCATCCTGGAACTAATCAAAGATGAGACTAACTGGTTTTTTTTTGAAAAATCAATTTGTATGATTCAGATTGATATAAGAATACGTCTATTGGTTCACGAATATCGCACATTGCCAATTTCGGATTCGGGTTTTAAGTAGAATGGAATGGATTCGAACGGATACCGCTTGACCTAGGACTGCCATTGGATCATGTGGGCCGCCGAGGCCTGCCTCCCGTCCTCCCACTCTTGGACGACACTCGTCGACGGCCGCCGGGCCTCGCTTCCACTCTCCAACGCCAGTTTTCGCTGGGCGTCTAACCGCCGTACTCGCCTCTCTTGTTCCGTCTCCCCGTCTTATACCAAAGTACTTTCTCTGCTTCCATTTTTGCCGACATTAATGGACTTGCTTCAGGTGCCCTTAATTTGATTTTTCTATCCCACGCCGCAGTTCCAGAGGCCCTACACCACGGTGCTGATTGTCCCTACGGGAGTTGGCGCATCTATCGGAGGCTTCGCCGGCGACGCCTTGCCGGTTGCTCGAACCCTCGCCACCGTTGCCGACTGCGTCATCTCTCATCCTAATGTACCACTAGTTATCTTTCTTTCTTTTTTCTTCCTTCCTTATACTCCATCCCTATAGAATCTTGATATTTCGATTAGAATATGTTGTTTCTGGTAATATTCTCTCAGTGTTTTCCTTTGAGATTTATGAGTTTTGATGTCATTGTTTTGTTCATCCGTCCATTCACTAGAATTAGAATTCTTCAAGAAACTGAAATGTTGACACTGTAGGTTCTGAATGCTGCAATGCTCTATTGGCCGATGCCAAATGTGCTTTATGTTGAGGGGTATGCGCTTGATAGGTTTGCCGAAGGGTTATGGGCCTTACAACCAGTTCATCAAAATAAGGTATGCCTTTCTGCCACGTAATTGGGCAATCAATTTTGATCATCTATGACATGTAAGGATGGATGAAGCTGTGACCACACATTAGTTGCCAATTGACACAGGAACTAGATAAACTTGTCACATTCAAAGAGGTAATCCCTTCTTCGTATATTGTAGAGAAGATGTATTTTTCCCCAAGAGCAATGCATCAAAATCAATGGGCAATAAGAAACCATCAATGACTCAAAATTAGTCAAAGTTTATGTAGATGGTGTACTTGGAAATAAAACAGTCTCAAAGAGATTTGATAAAAAAAAATTCATTTAATATTTTTATCTTCATTTTGCCTTGTAGTCAAATGACTCATAATCCTTTCCATTTGATATGAAGATAGGTTTGATATTTGATGCTGGAATGGAGGAGGAACTTCAAATTCGCCATTTGCAGGTTGCAGATGCTGCTAGAGCTTCATTAGGCTTACCTCTAATGGAATACATAGTAACAGATTCTCCTTTAGAGGTGTGCATAGGAATTGTGTTTATTTTATTATCAAGTTCGAGGCTATATGAAGCCAAATAAATTATCTGGTTTCAGCTACATATACATTGTCTGATGATGGTTTCTTATGTCGTTTCTTCTCTCTTTTAAGTGATTATGTGATGACAAAGTGGTTGAGACTCTAGGGTAAATGGAAGAATATATCCAAATTCTAATGCTAACCAATGATTGTCTCCTTTTTGAATACAAAAGGATTACTTTTGATGTAGAACGCTAGAAGGGGCTGACATATAAAGATATGTTCCTGGAAAATCTCCAAGAAGCCACACTGTGTTGGTCAGAATATAAATATATTAATGTTGGCATAATTATTTATGGCTTTCACAAAAAAAACTTAAGCTTTTCAGATTAGCTCAAATCGTTGACATCTATCTGAGTATAAATCTTGTGTTTGAATCCTCACTTTCTTTATCCTGAAGCTGTCTTGTGAAACTATCATGTTATAAACTATTCATTTTGCTAGACGCTTTGTTCAAATTCCTACAGCAAGCCCAGTCATTTGAGTGTAATCTCTTTCATTATATGTTCATGGATACTTCTCCAAAAGAATATAAAGAACAAAATTTTTGACCGGTGAATGCTTATAACCTCTTGTTCGTAGGTTGAAAAATGGATTGATCCCTTCTGTGGGAAATCAACAGGAAGGATTCAGCGTCCTGATTCACTGTTAAGAGCTGTTCATACTCTTGTTAGCAAGTCACAAGTAAATGCAGTTGCAGTAGTTGGACGTTTCCCAGATGATGATGAAGGAACTGAAGATTATCGACAAGGGAAGGTAATTCTTTCCATCTAGTCATTTTGGCATAGATGATTGATTACATATTTGCTTTGGCATGCAGTCTCAAAGTAGTTACAACATTGCAACACCTTGTCCTCTAAAGAAAATTTTTCATTTTTTCTTTTGGACTTCATATTGATGTGTTTGTAATGGATAGTGCTAGGGTATTGTTGTTAGTCCTGGTGGAATGGCTAGAAGGGGTGATTAGCCTTCAAATCAAAGTTAACCTTTCTCTTGCTAACTTGCTAGCAAGGACACACTATTTAGTTATAAGAAATAACATAAAAGATAGGGGACACAAAAAGTTTACTTAGTTACAACCCGAGTGGTTGATAATTCAAGACAGTAAAAAGCTTACTAAAAAAGAATTCTTTCTTCGAGCAAGATCGGAGGCGGAGTAGCCCCTTATAGTGGTTGAGTACAAAAACAATAAATGCAGAATTAGGAAATTAAGAACGAGTGTTATATAAACCTCAAGCATCATAGCCTATTTATAGTCACTGTGCTCGAAGTGACTGTTTGCTGACGTGTCGGCTTCCATGCGCCTGGAAGCAATACAGGTGTCTGACTCGGTCGATGTCAATCCACTTGGCATCGATTTGCTCAACGGCTCTACTTAGACACATAGGAGCTATCCGAGCCCCTAGAGTTTATTAACGTGGACTCAACCACTTCAAAAACGGCTTGGCTGACGTAATGGATCCGTGTCAGGTGCCTTAAATATATCCAAGCGCCTGGAATTCATTCCGGTCGCTTGGGTGATGCTCTTGACATCCAGAATTGAGTTCACCCAAACTCAATTCCGTCTACCTCAAACAGGCTTCCTCCCGGTTTCTCGTCCTTCGGATACGCCTCGCGCCCTCTTCTCGCTCTATCGATGTACAATTCGTAGCTCCTTGCCCTTCAAATGCACCGAGTCCGTCGGCTCCTTTCCCGTGCAATCCTTCTCTCTCACTACGTTTCTGCTCGACTTTTTGTGTTCTTAAATCTCTACACTCTTAGACACAAGGTATCAAACACACAGGGCCTACCTTAACTTGGTTGATCAACATCAAAACTAACCTGGGTACTTACAATCTCCTTATTTTTGTTGTGCATTAACCTGACTCAAACAAGAAATTATATATATAAAAACAATCACAACACAAATATTGCAATGAAGTCCTCCCCTTAACATTTATTAATTCTCCCCTTTTGTTCGCATAAAAAATATGGATAAAACAAACAAAAATAGTATAGAAAAATTTGAAATTTTTTTCTAGGGGTTGTACATATGTTAGAAAAGTTGTGTATTTTTATCGAAATTATTTTTTAAATAACATAATTCTTAAGAATTAAAATTCAGATTTTCCAAAAAAAATTAAAAATATATTTTTAATTGTTCTAAAATTTTGAAATTTTTTATCAAGTTGTGGAATGCAAAGACTTAGCTTAGAAAAATATTGTCCCATGAAAAAACCAATTTTCTTATAACTATAACAAATATTTTCTTACCGAAAGAGTTATTTTAAATTAAATAATTTAAAATAAATTTCAACGTCATAATATCTTACTAATTTTTCTAAACATTCAAATATAACGGTTATCTGCAGAAAAGTCAAGTTTTTCAAAAATTAATCTCCGAGAATTTTTAATTTTAAAATTTCATTTTTTGTTAAAAATTTCATAAAATATTATTTAAAAGATGAAAAATTCTAAAATTTTTTTTGCTAACTGATAACATATTTATTTATCACATAATTTAAATCTAAAGGAAATCGTAGAGAGTTTAGGAAACATATTTTCATATAAGCTATAAATTTCTAATAAAATTTTCTAGAAAAAACTAAAGAAAATCTAATAAGTTAATAAAGAAATTTTATTCCAAAATAAATTTTTACCTACAGGTTAACTAAATATTCTTTAGGATATCACTTTTTGACACTTTTGCAATTTTACCCCTATGATTTCTAACATATCAATTAAGTCCTCCATAACTTCTAAAATTTGGAACTTGTAAGAAATTTGAATCATAAATTTCTAGCAATTAAATTTTTAATAAAATTTTCTAGCAAAAACTAAAGAAAATATAATAAGTTAATAAAGATTTTAGAATCTAAAATAAATTTTTACCTACTGGATTAACTAAATATTTTCTAGGAATATCAAATTTTGACACTTTTGCAATTTAACCCTTATGATTTCTAATATACCAATTAATCCCTCCATAATATATAAGTTTTGGAATTGGTAAGAAATTTGAATATGAGCATGTATGATCTTTTTTAACAATTTTATTTGATTTTTTAATTTTGCATTTTCAATTTTAACTTTATCAAAATCTTTGAGTAAGCATGCATATTCTTTCTTTGAGTTAATGTATTTGGTCCTTGTTTTATTTAGTGTTCTAGATAATAATTTAATACCTTCGTATAATTTATCGGAATGTAAGAGTCGTACCTAACTTAGTATGTCGAACTCGTAGGTAGATACTCAGCCTTCATCTATTCTCTCTCCCGAGGTGTCTTCATCGTCTGTTTCTTGGTGGCTTGCCATTAGTGCTAGTCCATGTATTCTTCTGTCTCGAACTCTTCTGACCATGATTTGCTCCAATTTACTTTGAGATTCTTGTGCTTGAACCTTCTTGTCCTTTTCTTTTCCCTTGCGTTTTCAATGTTGGGTCATTGCCTTTGATATGCCCTTCTTCATCGTAGTTGTAGCATCTTGGTTTCCTTTTTCCTCGTAGAAGCTTTTTGATCGGTTTCACATTAAATTTGTTAGTTCTAAAAACTTTATTGAATTTTTTTACTATGTATGCTTCTTCATTTTCGTCGAGAGATGACTCTGAATCTGGTCTGTCCTTCTTGGCTTGTAGTGCTACATTCTGATCTGACTTCTCTTCGTTTCTTGAGCATGCACATCTTGACTTGTATAATTCGAAAATAGAAAATAATTCTTCTAAATTACTTACCTTGAGGTTTTTGGAGATGTAGTAAGAGTCTATAATTGATGTCCATTCCGAGGTTCTTGGAAATGCATTTAATGCATATTGGAGGGAATCCTGATTTGACACTGTTTCTCCGAGGTTGATAAGTCATGAGTCTAATGATCAACTCCTTGAACTTTGAGTGTGGCTGAGCAACTAACTCACCATTCTCTAGTCGGAGGTTGCTGAGTTTGTTGCGGAGCACATCTCGTCTATCCAAGTTGGTCTTCAAGGTTCCTTGATGAAAGCTCTAAAAACTTCTTCCAGAGTTCTTTGGCGGAATTATAGGCGCCGATCCAATTGACTTCCTAAGGCAGTAGTACGCTTGGAACTCGGCTTTACCATTTGCCATAAAGGTCTACTTCTCCTTAGTCCAGAATTGCTTTCCTTTTCTTCTCCGTTCTCATCCTTTGGCACCTCAAAATCATATTTTATAGTTAGTAAAATATCAAAGTCAGTTTTAAAATATACTTCAAATTTTCGCTTCTAAAGCATGATCTCTCCCTCGAACTTTGGTTGGTGGATGTTTGATCCGGCTATTCTCCTTGTTGGTTTAGTTGGCGGTTAGTCATTTTAAAGCGGTTGGACACTGATACCATTTGTTAGCTCCAGTGGAATGGGGGTGAATAGCTTGTAAATCAAGTTAACCTTTCTCTTGCTAACTTGCTAGCAAGGACACACTATTTAATCAATAAGTAATAACATAAAAGATAGGGACTCAAAGAGTTTACTTAGTTACAACGTGGGTGGTTATTAATCTAAGACAGTAGAAAGCTCACTAAAAAATAACTCCTTCGAACATGATGGGAGGCGGAGTAGTTGTGTACACGAATAGTAAATGCAGAATTAGGAAATTAAGAACGAGTGTATTATCTAAACCTCGAGCATCAGGGTCTATTTATAGTCACTGTGCTGAAAGTGATCGTTTGCTGTAGTAAGAGTCTATTTATAGTCACCGGCTTCCAGCGTCTAGAAGCAATACGGGCGCCTAGACTAGGTCGATGTCAATCCACTTGGCAACGGCCTGCTCAATGACTATGGGCATCTTAGGCATTTGGAACTGGTTCGGACACTTGGAGTCTGTTGATGTGGACTCATCCGCTTCGGCAACAGCTCGACTGATGTGTTTGCCCATTCAAGGTGCTTGGAATGGATCCGGGCCCTTGAAATATATCTAGGCACCCGGAATAGTCAACACAGAAGTTGACCATTCTTTATTCCGGTTGTCTGGGTGATGCTCCGAACATCCATAATTGAGCTCACCCGAACTCAACTCCGTCCTCGAGCATGCTTTCTCTGAGCTTCTCGCCCCTCGGATGTGCCTTGCGCGCCCTTCTCGTTCCACCGGTGTACTCTTCTCTCATCCCCCGGATGCACCGAGCCGTCGGCTCCCTTCCCGTGCAATCCTTATGGCCCGCTCCGTTTTTCATTCGACTTCTTGTGTTCCTAAGTCCTGCACATTTAGACACAAGGCATCGAACATACATTACCTACTTTAACTCGGTTGATCAACGTCAAAACTAATCCGGAATATTTACAATAGTGTCATATAGAACTCAATAATGCAATATTAGCTGTGTAGCCAATCCAAAACAACTGGGACTTATTGCTTTTGTGGTTATGATGTGTGTTTCACATTGCATTTTTGTTATGTTTATTAGCATTAAAAGATAAACCAATGGTGACATAAAATTGCAGAAACAATTCACTTCTCTGTAACTCTTGGTTCTTATATGTTTGATCCAACAGTGTTTTGTATATACAAATTGTTCACATTCCAAAATTGACTTGATCTTTGTATGCAATTGAAGGGAGTAGATACACTGGCAGGAGTGGAAGCAATTATCAGTCACCTTGTCGTGAAAGAATTTCAGATACCTTGTGCTCATGCACCTGCATTATTGCCTGATTCTCTAAGTTGTTCAGTGTCACCAAGATCTGCTGCTGAAGAGGTAAAGCATTTGCGGAGTAGGTTGGCTACTCAAGAAATGTTAATTAGTGAATTTTCTTTTTGCATTATGAATTTATTTTATTATAGTGGATTTCATGGACTTGCTTATCTCTTTCCATCTTTCAGAATAATTCAAATCTACACGTTTAGTAAGAATTGAAAAATGTAGAGGTGGGTGGAAAATATCATGGGAGATCTCACTGATTCACAATTATTCTCTCTACATTTACATTTTTTTAAAATTTATCAATCATTTTATTCTTCACAGTATGCAAAGAAATAGTGGAAATTTTATCTATGTTTTAACGAATTTAGTGGTACATTTCTGAACTTTTCAATGAGGATATTAGAGCTAACATATTGTGACCAAGTTAACTACATTCATATTCAATTTTGTCTGCTATTTAGGCTGTGCAATCAAATGAAATTTGCCAAACTTTTGCAAATTTTGCCTTTCGCATACGTGGAGCCTAGTTTCCAAGAATTTATCTGGATTGATAGAGGAGCATCCAGAAGATGGTCTTACGGATATGCAATTTTTTGTATTGTACTTAAGGAATACCCTACTTGAGTATGCTTGCATTTGATTGTTTTATTCGCTAGTATGTTTTCTTAGTCTCTCTCATTATGCAACAGATTGGTTATACCTTTCTGCCATGTGTGCTTGCTGGATTAAGTGCTGCTCCCCAGTATGTTTCAAGGGCAAACGGATCACCTGGCGATGGTTGCATAATCGCTGGAGATGTTGATAGTGTAATTCTTCCTGCAGATGCCTGTGGAGGAGATGCTGTTCTTGCATTCGCAAGTTCGAAAAATCCCAAGGTATATATATATATAATATCAGAGAAGTCTCCTAGTTTCATCGTCAGCTTTGTTAATTATATTGTCTAATTGTTAAATAGAGTCCGATTAATTTTCAAATATACTTGCAGCCTCTGATAATCACAGTTCAGGAGAATGAAACAGTGCTCGATGATCCACCTGATAAATTTGGCATCAAAGCAGTACGTATTGCCTCCATCTCTCATCGGCATTTTCTTGTTATGCACCAGCATTTTACAATGATTCGATCTTACAGATGAAAGTCCATACCTATTGGGAAGCTATAGGTGTGGTTGCAGCTCACAAGGCAGGTATAAATCCAGAAGCCCTCCGAAGAGGAGGAATCGATAACATCAAATGCCATTCGCCACCCTCTTCCCCTGTTACTTGAGCTCGTTCATTGTAGAATCAATTGCACCACCAGTCCAGAGTGGTATGGTTTATTGAATCATACTTACCTTCGGTAAAAGCAAGCATCACTTAACCTACTTTTGACTAATTCTTTGTAGTTTGGTCATATTTTTAAGTTTGAGGTTGAAGTGAATCTGAATCTTTCATCGTGGCTTCCTACCAAAACCCCACTGCCCAACTACCTCTCTGCCGTCTATTTAATTGCCAAATCTTGTGATAATGCTACGGACTAACCACTACTAGAACGGCACGTGTCTTTACGTAATCACTATGAAAAAGCGAGCCTAAGATCAAGTAATCGCGATGACAGCATGTGACAGGACAAGACCGTCAGATGCCATGGCCCAACGTCACGTGTTCCAATAAATGTTCGGCATGTTGCACCTGGTCCATTAAAAATGCTGAACTAATCTTATCCGTTCGTCCCGTGCGATCACACGAAAGGACCACCAAGTGCGCATCGCGGTCGCGAATCTGAACGCGAAAAGCTATTCGAAAAAGGTAATTCACTACTTTCTCTTTTTACCCTTCGACCTTTCTCCCAATTTTTTTTTTAGGATTAGACGTTCACAATCACATCACATCTCGTCCCGATTATAAAAGTAACATAAGCGGCGAATCAGACGGCAGGGAGTGACTCATTCCGCCACGTGAGATCGTACGGTCCATACATCTCATCCGTGTAATCAAACAGTCCGCCTTCGAACACCAGTCCATCCTCAAACGCCCGCTCCTCCGGCCGCATCCCGAGGCCCAACCCATCGTAACCGTCAACCGCATCGTCGAATCCCCAGATCCGGCTGAAACCGGCGACCTCCGCCTCCGCGGCTGCCGCGCTCTCATCCGCCGAGGACGCGGAGTCGGCCGGCGGGAGCCCGAGCTCATCGTCGGAGGCCTCAAACAGGAACCCTAGATCAGGCTGCCGCACCACCTCGAGTCCCTCCTCCGAGAGATGCGATACGGCAGGCAGATCAGCAGGGGACGGGAGGGAGATCTCCTCCTCCAAGCTCTTCATCACAGACGCAAGGTCCTGCTCGCCGGCGGGGCCAGCATCGTCGTTGAGTATGTCAAAGAGAAAGTCGGCTCTCAGCCGCTTCACCTCAGCCGGCGCCGTCTCGTCGGCATCCACCTCGAAGTGGCGCTTGAGCTCGCCGGAGCGGTCCATCCTTTCAGGAAGCAAAGCCAAAGGAGAACGAGGGTGTTTTGGGCAGGCCGGAAAGACTTGAGTTGGGGCTTTATATAGGCATGGTCGTGCGATTTCATTTAACCTGAGGGCATTTTGGTAATTGTGAGGTCACCCACCTGCAACGTCACCGTCACGGTCCTCACGGACGCCATTCTTTGTGACCGTCTCACTTCTCCAAAATCAATTGTGCGGGCGTGTCCGTTGTGAACCGCATTTGAAGTCCGGATTTGGCGTCCGGCGCCACCTGCTTCGGCGGCTCGGCTCGGTTTCTTTGTTTTGGATTTTTTTTTAAAAAATAAAAATTAGGAAGAAGCAATTAGCAATTTCCATGCATTTGCTTTTCAATTCCAACAAAACGAAAACAACTTTGTTGCCGTGCACAAAATCGGACCCACCGATCTCTCCAAATCCGATTGCTTAATCGACAAGAATATGGTCGATTGACTAAATCCATTTCTTGACGGAGCCTCGTTGATTCCTAACGCACCTCGCAATTAATTGCCGTAGTTGGTCATTAAGCCGGTTTCTATGTTAAAATTCCAAATACCAGCGGAGGTTGCGATTTAGGTGACGGTTTGCGTGTGCATGGGAGTTTGTTAGGTGCGCACGCGAGAGACACGTGGGGGTTGCAAGAGGTGGGAAAGCACCATCAAGTTTCAAGTGCTCTGAAAACAATATTAAACTGATTTACAGCGATATCTTTAATCTTATTAACTTTTTTTTTATTGACAAACGGTGACAGTGGTGAATAATTTAGAAGCCAAATATCTTATAATTGTGTACTTTATTTAGAAAAAAATCTTATTAAATATATCATAATTAAAAATTAAATAGCAATTTAATTCACTTCCACGTCACCGTAATTCCGGGGCAAGTTAAAGCACTTCAACTTTTAGAATCAAAGTTATTAATTCATTGATTATGACGGTCAAATGGTGAATCGGGCCAACTTGTTGATATTGGATGACTACAATTCTGATCAAGAGATATCATCGTACAAAATAAAAAATCAAATAAATAAATAAACATTTAATTGGTCAACTATATACGATACCCATTATCCAGTTGACCAGGCGGCGGAGGATCAGACAAAAAGATTGATCCTTTGTTTAAAAGATTGCACTTGCCACGTATGTTAAAATGACCGTAATCCACAAGCGAACGGGAAATTTTGAAACGAATCAAGGAGAATTTCGGGGTTTTGATTTTCTTAGGTCAACTAAAAACAGTTTGTTACCGGAAACTAGCGCGCACGGGGTGCACGTGAGAGGTGACGTGTCGTCGTGAGGCCGAGCAAGGAGCGTGGTGGCGGCGACATTTCACCGACCGACGCCGCCCCGCGGCTTCTTAAATCCACCTCGATCCTTCCTCCTCCTCCGCTCGCCAGCCACCTCCCAATTAAATCAACGGCGCTTCAGTTCCATCTCTCCGTAGCACTCCTCCTCCTCCTCCTCCATAGCTTTACTTGCCCTGATTTCGCCCTGCTCTCGGGTTCGCTTGGTGCAGGTCGGGAACCGATCGGTCGTCGGCGCCGTCTCGGACGACGTATAAGTTGACTTGCCTCCCCCTTACTGCTGCTGGCTCGGTTCCCCAGTTGCATCAAGTGAATTCGAGGATACTTGGCGAAAAAGAAAGCTCCTTGAATGTTTGGATTCGAGTCTTCAATCGATGGTGGTCCTTTACTATATATCTTGCAGTTTTTGCTTAAAGATGGTGCTTTTGGCGGTATATATCTGTCTTTTTTTATGCCGCCTGCTTTTCCTCTCTTCGACTTGAAGCCTTTGGCACTTAGCAATGATTTGGACATCTCTGAATTTGATTCATTTGGTGTTTTTTTTTTTGGCTTCATTCAGTTCGAGGAATTACGATAGCAAAATAATAATTATGATTAGGTTAGGAACTTTATGGTTGAAATGATGATGTTTCTTTATTTTGCTTTTCTGTAGACTTGCAACTACTTGGATTTCATAAGTTCTTTAGCTTATCGGCGTCGTAACATAAAGATAGCAGTCTGAGTTTTGTTGTTCATGTTTTTGTAGTATACTAAGCAGATCGACGATAGGTATTCCTGTTGTAATTCTCTCTTATTTTTAAGAAAAGTCATGATCTTGATGGCTATTGGTCAATTATGAATGAATTGGCTGAGGCTTGCTGGAGATTACCATGGAAAAGGTCTATCATTAGCTTCAGCTTTGAAAGGAAAGATCAAGATATCGTATTGGCATATTATTCTGCTAGGTAGGCAAGCCTTACACACTCTAGGAAACAACTATGACCCTTGCAATTTGCCTGTCATGGTACTAACTCTCATATTAAGAAAATATGGAGTGAAATATATGAAATAGATTAAACATCTTTCTTCAGGGTCGAGATCGAGAGTAGATATGCTAGACGACAATGAATTGAGCAGGTAAAATTTGGCAGTAACAGACAGGCTGGTCAGATAAGAAATGTACTCAATGGCATCGATGCCCTTCTCAGCCAATGACACTGGCAACGAAGGAATGAAGATGCTGGAAAGACGACAAAGGTGCTGGAATCTTTTGACTTTACAATATTCTCGACTTCTTTTTTTTATTATTATTATTTTCCTCCTTTTTTAATAAAATAAATTTGAAGAATCTGTAGTAACTTTTATGTGGATTGTGTTTCTAAAGTTTTTTTGCTTACAACAAGGAATTAGGACTGGAAGGGAGTAGGAAAGAAGGGAAAGAGATAAATCTTTTATGATCTTTTTGTACTTTGAAAGGGGGAATGCGCTCTTCGTTTTGTTCTTTACTGCATCAGTGCTACCTTCACTAATTATACATTGCATATTCAAATGGCTGTTGCTTGACGCTCTCAAGGAACGCTCATGCCAAAAGAGAGACATAAAAAAGAGCAGTTAACACAAGAAAAATAGCATTTAGCAGAAAACAAGTAAAGAAAAAACAATTCTATTTAATGACAACAAATTGTTTTCACACTCTTACACTGGCAAAATACAAAATACAAGGATGTATATATGGTTATCGATTCAATTAGGAGGGTCCCTATTTTGAAGATGATCTTGAAGTCATTATGAGTTACAACAGAGGAAGTAGTGAATGCTCTAGTCTCCTCAAAGACATCTAATAAAATAACTAGCGCTCGGTGTAAAACCTGAATCTTTTCAAGTTTCAGACGCCCAAAGATACAACAGAGCATGCAAATTGACTGCAGAAGATGGCTTCTGTCAATTGGTGTTTTCAATCAGTATTCAAGGTGACTAGGCGCACAAGTCCCTGACCTTATGCGACAGCCCATCCACGGACTCATCTGTGTGTTCTGGTATAGGTTCTTCCTGAAATATCAACAAAAAAAATCTGGTATCAGCACTCTTTCCTGGAAGATAGTGTTTCCCTTTTGAATAGCTTGTAAATGGAATGCTTGGGGGAGAAAACAAGATTTGCTATCCCAGTGAGAAAAAAAAGGAGCACAGCTGATATAACAGTTTTAATTCAGTTAAGTAGGATCAACTGATCCTGTTAACTTTCAATGTACCCAGTACAACAAATTCATAATAGTCAAGCTACCTCCACTCCGACCTAGTTGGTTACTCGTGATATTTAACTATTGCATCTGTTCAATCCAGAAAACGAAAAGAATGCTGATTTTCAATATATCCTAGACAAATTCTTTGACATATTGGATACACTGGTCAATTTTACTTGCAATCACGAATCACTTTGTTGATATGATGTCAAAACCATTATTCCTGCCATAATGCTAATGCATACTAGCCGCATATATTGCCAGTTTTTATGTTTTTAATCAAGATTTAAATATGACAATTCTTCTATTTTAAGATTGCAAATTAGAAAAACTCAGATGAAAATTGCCACTTGCCTCTGTATCCAATTTTCCTTCGACATTTACACATTTGGATGCACTAATACTAGCACTCTTCAGCAAGCTACGGGCACTTGTATTTGGCTTATTCAAGCCATTTTCCATGACTGATGTCTTGTCTGGTTCTACTTGTTGTGATCTGGGA
The DNA here is from genome assembly GCA_037177415.1 of Kaempferia rotunda. Taxonomy (NCBI): domain Eukaryota; kingdom Viridiplantae; phylum Streptophyta; class Magnoliopsida; order Zingiberales; family Zingiberaceae; genus Kaempferia; species Kaempferia rotunda. The sequence continues at coordinate 2,097,923 of JBAMIB010000086.1, read as the reverse complement.
GGGCTTTGAAGGGTGGTTCTGGCAACAGATTCTGCAGTCCTCTTCTCGAAATCATTATTCTGATCAGTAGTTTCAACTTTTGATGCACAAACCCTCTCCCTATCACAAGAAAACAAAATTCATGCATACAAAATGGAATTTATGTAATCTGGATACGTGTTTGATCAATATACACACAGCACAACAGTAGAATTAGATGTATCACTAACTTAAAATTACCAGTTTATACTCGAACACTACCTTGGCAAAGATGCATGTTGTCGCTGCAGAGGAGTACTTCTTTCACCCTTGCCATAATGCTCTTCAAGATGTGCAAATTGGCGTTTAAAACGATCAACTCCACTGTTCCTCAGATATTGAAGCATTGTAAGATGCAAGTAGCTCAAAGCAATTCACAAAACAATAAAACAACATCCCCATGATATAGCAAAAATTCAGGAAAAACTTCACATCAAACAATGCAAATGAACTACATGTTTGAATATCAGTCTACCTAATCAAACAACATTCGTGAGCTTTGCTATTTAGTAATAGCTTTTTGAATGGCAGCCCGTTCTTATTCGATAAGAATAGGAAAGAGGAAAGACGAAAGAATCTTTGTCAAATTCATTATTTTTGTTCACTAAGCAAAAAATGGAATATGGGTTTGAAAGATGAAGAGTAACAAAACTACAATCCTACTTAAAAAAATCTAAGATTATTGAATAGATACTATATATATAGGAAGAGATACATGCCTAAGAGATTAATTACATCCTAACATTCTTAATATTGAAGAGAAATTTGATTGTGGGGAAAATTAGTATGCGAAGAACATTTTCACTAGCAGCAGCTACTGTCATAGAGTGTGTGTGTGTGTGTGTTTACTTTCTTGCTACTTTCAACCAAATCCCACAGGAAATTAGGTGCAAACTAAATTATATTAACAACAACCCTCAATAAAAAATTTTCATGACAAACTCAATTACAGTATGAGCCAAAGTTGACAGTGCATAACAATGGAGAAAAATAAAAAAAGAAGGCTAATTGCTTTATAGCATATATTATGTGTCATTTATCAATATATGAAAAGAAAACCTTGAATCTCTTTGTCCATATCAAGATTATGCTTCTGTCTTTATGATCTTAAGTCAATAATATTTCTCTTCATATAAAGGAAAGATGTAGCCCGTCAGTTTATAGCCGCTTTTAGTTGTTTAACTTTAACTTTAACATAGTCCAAAACATTCTATTATTATTTACAGATTAATGAACATATAAGGTAAATTTCATAAAAGCTTAAACAGGTAAAAGGTGCAAAAAGCAAAGCTTTAACATCAGTCAAAACGTGTTCTGCAAAATCATAATGGAAAAATCTAATTAAAAGCACACCTGGGGTACATGAAGCTAGTCTGTTCTCCACCTCGAAGATACTCTTGTAGCATCAGGGGATGGTACTCCAAAATCTGTTTGCTTCCAAAAGGAAACCCAATACATGTTATACATGGAGCAATTTTGAGCAAGAGAAAAGCATAAAGATATATCAGCATTTGGTGGCGTACCTCTCTGTATATTAGTTCTCTTACATCATCTTTTGTCAATTTCTTCCTTTCAAATTCAAATTCAAGTTTGGAGATCGGCTGTGTTGATGGTTCCCTGTCTACATTTGCCAGACCCCGGAAGTATGGATCTGCTAAAGCCTGAAAATGAACCAATATAATGATCAACCAAATAAATAAATAGTCAATCAGCTTCTTTCATATTTTATCTGAATCCTACAGTTGTTAATAAACTAAGATTAAGAAACAAATCTTACTTCTTCAGCACTAGGTCGATCTTTTGAATCAAATGCTAGTAGACGCTCTAGTAAACGAAGTGCCAGTGGATCTACATTTGGGAACTTTTGCGAGAATGGAATGGGTTGTTTTCTCCGCATGCTGCTAAGATATCTCTTTGCCTTTTCATTTCGAATCTATGACATTAAAGTGAACAAAATTGAAATCCAAGAGGCTCAAGACATGTTCAAAATTTTGCACACAAATGCACCAAAAAAAGCAGTTGAAGCAGGCACACATCAGGGATCCAAAATTAATTGTGATTATTTACTCAAATTGTCAAAAAAAAAAAATTATGTGAATATGAAATCCTATCTCACTCAAATCTCTTCAAATACATTACTTCTTTGTTTCAAACACAGGCCAAAACAAAGACAATAGTTAAAAGGAATCCAATGTAGAGTTTCATTGTAGGAAATCAAAATGGAAGATGAAATGTTCTATTCTTCCTGTAAAAGTTTTACCAAGAAAGCTGGACACTGAATTTATATGTTATTATCACTTTGCATGAATTAGATTGCTACTTAATTCCATTACCATCTATGGAGCATAACAATTACAAATAATTTTATACAGTTAAGAACCTTAAATATGCACAACTAATTTTTAATTGTAAGCTTAAAATACAAGACAAGTGTGCTACTTGATGGTTGTAAATGAAGACTATAGTCAAATAGTATATATAATTGATCTTTCACTCTCTTGATAAAAACAATAAACACCAGATGTGGAGAGACTGGAATTTGCATAAGGACATTAGATGGATTACAAGCATCAATTACCGCTGCCATCCTATATGAAACAATTACACGCCTTTTCACTTAGTACCAAGAAAATCAAGGTCAACCATTGACTCAGCAGCATAATCCAACAGAAAGGTAGATTGACCGATATCACAAAAATAATGAGGAAAAGAACCAGTTCATTTTATCCCACAGTTTTTCCATCTAGAGTAGTATTCAAGTAGAAATATAAACTCAGTGCATGTTCAAAGGTAAGAGCACAAATGAAATATACACAAAGAAATTGTACAAACCCTAGCAATGGTTTCAGGAGAAGGTGTTCCAAGAAAATCAGTCATCAGATCCAACTGATGAACCACATTCTTTCCAGGAAATAATGGCCTTCCAGTTAGCATTTCAGCAAATATACAGCCTATGCTCCAGATGTCAATTCCTGGTGTGTACTGCAAAGGCAAACATAAACCGGGAGAATCATTTTAACATAGTATAGGTCAGTAAATCACACAACAAATAGGCCAGTTTTCTGACATTTTGCTATTAAGCAAGGAAAAAAAGGTAAATCACTTTCGAGATTGTATATTTCAGCAAGAAGCATTTGCTGGGGAAAAAAGGCACAAGTTGAACACTTAAGATTGATTTTAAGCAAGAGAATATCATGATCAACCATTTAGCCTGTTTGTTAGCATCAACAAGCCTGTTTTTTACATGGGATAACTACAAGCTACAAATTTGACTCAGTTTTTGCAATATGCTTATTAAAATATACCTAAACTAAAAGTAAAAGAGTGGGCAACGTGATGAAAATACAAAAATAACTAAGAAGTTTGCCATAATTTTTACATACATCCACATGCTCACAGTAGAAGTAACTGCTGACATAAATATGCATATTAAATAATTTATTTTCAAGACCTAAACATAACAAATTAGGGAGTTTTTCCTTTTTTTTTTTTTTTTTTTGAGGGAAAAAAAGACTTACCTTAGAGAAAAAAGAACCACATAGCTCTGGGGCACGATACCATCGAGTAGCCACATAATCCTGAAAAAGTGGGGAAAAAATATAAGCAGAGCAAAATGGATACCCCAAGATTGAGATTCGTTACCATATCTTGAAACATGGAATAAAATATCCATTGTATAGAGTTTTCATTACCGTCTTGTATTTATTAACATGCCATAGATCAATAAAAAATAGTGGACAATTAGGAACGCAAAAGTACATAAAATATTAGTAATGGAGATAATATAAAGTATATAAAAAAGATATTCTGCATAAAATGAATCAGAATAGAAGCTTTAGATTGGTATAAATGATCAAGCAGTACTTTCCTACTTTCCTTTGATTCCAATCTAGAGTAACACTCCTATTAAAAAATAACTATTCGGAACAAATTAATCCTTTATTTATTTTTTTCAAAGTACCCACCTCATAGATAGAATAAAAGGAATAAAAGAAATGAAATATAATATTTGAATGAAAAAAAAACTTAATTCATTCTTTCTCCTATCCATATATATCCAAATAGATGAAATTCATATAATTATTTATGAACAAATTCCTCTAATTATTCGAAAAACTTCAATAATGCTTCAGGAGCAAGAACAGACATCAAATACAAGTATAAAATAGCCAACAATTTGGGACTAAATATATATATGCTTCTACGGTCAGAAAGAACACATACAGTCCAAAAGATAGCAGATGGGGCATCATTAAATGATGCACGAGCAAGACCAAAGTCGCAAATTTTCAGTTTGCAGTCTGCATTAGCAAGTATATTCTTGGGTTTTAGATCGCGATGGAACACATTTGCTGTGACAAAAAAAAATGCAGAGAGTTGCGTGTTTAGATAAAATCCCCATCACAAAATACGAATACTACTCAATAGAATTAAAAGAAAGGGGAAAAAAACCTGTGTGGATATATTTTAGAGCTCGAAGAAGCTGGTATAAGAAGAACTGATAATGTTCTGGAGTGAGATCATCGTTGGCCTTAATAACTTGGTGAAGGTCTGATTCCATTAGCTCAAATATGACATATATGTCTCTGAATTCTCTCCGAGAAGGAGGAAGCATTATGTGCTTAATTTCAACAATATCAGGATGCCGGAGCAGTCGAAGCAACTTAATCTCTCTGAGGATACGAGTAGCATCGGAAACATGCTCAAACACATCATTTATTTTTTTAATGGCAACCCTCTCTCCTGTGTGAGTGTCAATGGCAGCGGCAACCACACCATAACTTCCCTTGCCAATAACCTCCTGTATCTGATATTGGCTAGCTTCGCCATACTCCGTGAAAAATTCATTGTCAAACATGCTCTGGGTGTTTAATAATTAGACAAGGAAAATCAGATAAAGGAATTACAGGAGAATCTAAAATCAAACAATATCATCCACGTTAAGTAATGAATTCTTATATAAAGGCACCCAAACAGATACTAAGATGACAAAGATCTTAGCCCATAGTCACCTCTCTGGAAGGATTTTAAGTTTCTCGTCCTTTAGCAAAGGCTTCGGTCTGAAAACCGACCTTTATGACCAACCTGGTAGGAGGTTGAAAATCAAGAGAAAAGAACTTCGAGAAAGGACCGTCCTCCTCCTCCTCCTCCTCCAAAAGATCAGAAACTCAAATTTCGATGCGAACAATTGGAACCCCAAATTGTTCATTTTTTGTTGAAAACAACGGGACTTATAAATATAAGCACGGATCTTACCTACCAAATAAAAAAGGGGTGGACAAAGGCGGAAGAGCAAACGATGCCACAATTAAAAACAAAGAAGATGTAGACTGTGTCAATCTAGGAGCGATGAAGAGATCAAAAGGCAGAAAACGCAGTAAAGTTCAATGCTTTCCCACCGGCCAGGAAACTCGAGGGTACCTTCTTATAGGGTTGTTCGATCGGAGGCATCTTAAAGCGCTTGGGGACACGGATGTGGGGGAGACCGATGAGGTCCAAATCCTCGACGATCCGGAGCTCGTCTTCGTCCCCCTCCTCACCGGACTCGTCGAAGGCCGGATCGTCGTTCAGGAGAGAGGCAGCGGCAGAGGATCTATGCGTTCGGCGATGGAACCAGCGACGGACACCGTCCACAATTGCTCCTCCCCCCATATAAAGGCGGCGTCAGCGGCGTCTGGGACGCGGAGAGGAACTCCGATGCGGCAGATCAGAGAGCGGGATGGCTCGGCAATCGCTGCATTGAATACACTAGATCTCTCTCTCTCTCTCTCTCTCTAACCCTCGCAGCACATTCGGCTACTCAACTCAAGTCTTCTATCTCTACTGCACTTTCGAGCAGATTTCGAGCAGCGAAGCGATGATGGAAGACTTTCCTTATGCATTCTCCACCCTGGAAAAATCCGAAATCCTCATTTTTTTTACATTTTTATTTATAAAATACCGTAATTAAATTTCTACTCTCTTAGAAACATGATAAATTAAGTAAACATGAATCAGAAAACGCACATCCACATGGCATGTGGCGTGATAAAAGGTGATTTGTTCTTCTCAGCATTTTCGTCAATCTATCTCTGGTTCAATATAGAGAAGATAAAACACAAACAACTATTAGTTATTAGTGTAAATAATCAAGACATGATAATGTGACAGTATGTCATGTGGACTGATAAATATTTATAACGACCAAATAGCTCATGCATGGAGGCTTGACATCTTACTAGACCGAGCGACACTTTACATATATGTCGCTCGGCACCGTGCTCCGATTATGGTCGCTTGGCCAGAAGACACAGGTCGCTCGGGAGATGCATAAGTAGGCCCAATAGGACACGACAAGGAACAGTCACACCAAAGGACATCTCTAAAGGATTGCATTACTGATATGCAAACTACGAAGAGTCCCCTAACAATCAATGAACCAATAACGAGTTCATTAATTGCATTGTACCTTAATTCTCTCATAATAAATGTAGTTATTAATTGAAGAATATGGAAGGTATGAATAGCCTGTAATAAATATAACTTATTAAGAATCTTGATTGTATGAGAAGATGAAGAGTGTAAGACCATAGCAATAAAATGAAACAAGGGATCTCTCTTGGACAACAATAATTTAGTCAGAACTTCTTGAAGCATCTCGGGGCATGATCAAATTGGTGTCATCTGTGGGAATTCTAATTGCCTGAACCGAGAACTCATAGAAGAAGCTGGACATATTACATTGCTGAGAGGAGAGCTAATACACATCGTCGCTGAAGCAGTGAAAGACGGGCTGGAACAATACCCAGTGAATCAAGTGCAACAACAATCAACAAGGTCGTTGGGACAAACCCATCCTCTCCCTTCGGCAAGGAACGAACCAAGACATGTATCTCCACCAACTTCTAGGTTAAATGGGGGTTCACAAGTGGCACCAAGAGGATTTCGAGAGCCTGCTCAATTAGAGTAGTCATCTGCCGAGAACACCAAGACACAAAAGAATATCCTACCGGGAATAAAAAGGCGTCGGTTGGGTGATTGTAAGATCTCCCCATTCAATAATGAGATCTTAAATAATCCCCTGCCTTGTCATTATAAACCTCCAACCACAGCAAAATACACAAGGGCCACTGACCCTGAAGATTATATCTATAAATTTGAGCACCTGACTCAATTACACTAGTATACGGATAGGGTGACATGTCGAGTATATCTAACCACTCTTTCGGGATCTGCGCAGAGATGGTTCTCCAAATTTCCTCCCAACTCCATTCATTCGAAGAATTCAAGACGGTATTTTTCACATCACTTTGTGAGTAGTAGGTGATACCATAAAACCTCCATAAATCTGTTTGCGGTTAAGCAAAAATCCAAGGAAGCTAAATAAAGGCATTTTCCTCAGTAAGAGGATTCAACCTTCCCCGAGCGGAAGCTAAATAAAGACATCCTCCTCAGCGAGAGGATTCAACCTTCCCGAGCGGAAGCTAACTTAAGAGACATCGTCCTTGATGAGAGGGTTCAATCTTCCTATATAAGCGGAAACTAACTTAAAGACATTCTCCTCAACAAGAGGGTTCAACCTTCCCGAACGGAAGCTAACTTAAGAGACATCCTCCTCATCCAGAGAGTTCAACCTTCCCGAGCGGAAGCTAACTTAAGAGATATCCTCCTCATCGAGAGGGTTCAACCTTCCTAAGCGGAAACTAACTCAAAGACATCCTCCTCAGCGAGAGACATCCTCCTTAGCGAGAGAGTTCAACCTTACTAAGAGGAAGCTTGTTGGGATGTATACTGAAAGTCTAGCCTTTTATATATACATCATTATTTTGAAATAAGAATCACATGATCATTAT
>JBAMIB010000086.1:2063400-2077017 GCA_037177415.1 Kaempferia rotunda | reverse complement strand
CTGGGTTCACCTTCCCCTCAGGGTATAGTTCTGATAGGTCCGGCGGCCTTCGGCCGCCGGTGGTGGGCTGGGATGACGTGTGGAACACAGGGACAAATAATTTTTAGGACAAAAGATTGAGGCACTTAATTTCTCTACTATGATATTATAGCAAGAGTCATAGTATTCTTTAACTATCAGAGTAAATTAAAAAGTATACGACACTTAATTTTCTCTACTATGTGGTAGAAGACGAAATCGCTCGCCCACAGTACCCCCGCCAACCCGTCCCCGGGCCAAAAGTATACAGCACTTAATTTTCTCTACTATGAAATTATAACAAGAGGTATGGTGATCTGCTATGCCCATTTAATTTTTATTTTAAAATAGTTATTTTAACCTGAATGATTTGGCTAGAGTGGTGATTGGTGTAAATTTTTTTCTTTTTAACATTTAAAAAGTAATAATAGCGAAATAAAATTTTAAAGGGCAAAACTGAATATTAAAAAATAGTTGGGATAAATTATAAAGTGTTGTAAAGGGAAGAATGCAACTGATGAAATAATAAGAGACAACTTATAATGTCACAATGAGGCATCCCGGTAGAAATATAAAATATAAAAGATTAAAGAAGAACGCCTTTGCCACCATTAAAGAAGAATTTATAATATTATCACAAAAGCCTCAAATAAGGGTATACATGTAAATTAAGAAACTGTTGGTGAATGGTAACATTTGTCAATTTACCACTGATGAAATGAGTATCAATGTGAAATATAAAATTTCAAGGGGCCACTATATTTTGCTCCCAAATATTTATCGTCCCTTTTCATTGCATTGGTTATGAAAATATCTGAGTACACTCAGAAAAATAGTCCCTTGACAAAGATATAGAGAAAAGTCAACCCAAAGACAGGCAACTTCAATTCCCTTTCTTGCATTTCGATTATCAAAAGCAATATACATCAAACATTTGTCCTAGCACACACTACTTGAAAAAATTGTCCCTTCTTGACAAATAAAAAATATACATCAATCGTGTGCCCTATCGCACTAGAAAAATCGTCCTGTCTTCCTCCCTCTCCTCTTCCCACCAGCCTGCAGTGTGAGGATGAATCTCATTTAGATTTACCAGTATTGTTTTTGGTGGGTTACAAGAAAGCTTATTAATTAATTCCAACTTGAAATTTTATTAATCAGTTTTCTCTGGATGTATATCGTGTCAATAGGGATAAGAAATATTTAACAAAACCCACATAGTTGGAAAAGACATAGCTGCATTGTTGAATAGAAAAGCCCATTACACGGTACACTGGCAATGTAAACTAATCGAACGCATTGATCGTGAGACTGAGCTGCTTTATGGTCTGTCTGTGAGATGTGTTTGGTCTGTACTGATTAATGTAAGCTAGTCAAATGCATAGTTACGACAATATACTTCCACGTAAGGAAAAAATGTAGCCAAACCGAATAATGAACGGCTTATACACTCTCATGATCTTTCCTAATATGATGTGCCTACTCATGCAATTCCAATGTCCAAGTTATTCTAGTTTTCTAGGATTAGCGCCCAACTAAAATGAAACATCTGGATTATCATGATGACTAAAACCCAAATGATCGTATACATCTAAAGGGTATAGGTTGCCTAACATAAAGAAACATGGATAAGAAAGGGGCTAAAGAGAAACAGAATGTACCATCACTTTTTGGAATAATCTCATTGTAAGAACAATGGTATCTCTCAACCTGAAAATTCAGCAATAACCGACATCATTTGAGTGGATATCATACTATAATGAAGACTTTTTTTTTCCGCAATATCAGATGGAGCAACCTTTTGCTAAAAAAATCATTGTATAGCATAAAGCAATAATTAAATGGTGTAAATTTAAACTTACACGCTGCCCTCTGCCCTTAATAGATACTCCCTGGCATTGGCATCCTGAATCAAAAATTCTGTAGGATGTCCATATGGAATGGAGATCTGCAGGAAGCAAAATGTTAGTAGCTGAACTCTTATTCAAGAAGACAGTTGGTTAAGAAGGAAAAAGGGTAAAGAATAGAAACATTTAAAACCTCATATATCTGAAAACATATTATTGATATTTGATATTATTATGAGAATGGATCTGAAATAAAAAACACAAATCGCCAAAAATGGTGTAGAGAGAAGTAGGAGATTGGTAGAGGGAAGGATATACTTGAAAATGAAGAGCATAAACGACTAAGAATCATACAGTAGTATTTGGCTGAAACTTCTCTGCTATAATAACACCACGTTGGCCATTACATTTTATCCTGTATCCTCCTCTCTTTATGGCCAAAATAGCAGTTTCCCATATATCAAGATACCTAATCTGGCAATGAGGAACATTTAAAGCAGTTAAATCTAAAGAACGGTTGCTAGTGTGCTTAAAATATATCTAAAGAAGAAAAATAGATAGAAGCGGGTGTACTGATAATGACACTTCATACGATGCATTCCCACTAGAAAAAGTCCTTTCAATTTGATCTTGCATTTCAGGATCTGTTCTCACATAACAAGCACAAGTTAAACTCAGCATTATCATAAAGATATTAAATGAATCACTTAAGTTAGCAATACAAATTACAGAGCAGAAAGGAAGCAACAGATCTCAGAAAGCAGTGACACAGTGCTCTAAGTTATAGATGGAAGTAGTATGCAAGTGGCATGACAGGAGAGTCAGAGGAAAGAGGGTAAGTATAAACATAAGTTCACATGAAAGGTAATGAGCACAGTGTTTCAGAAAGAAATTAGAATTTAACGCATGTCCTATAGTGTATGGAGAACGCGTGCTTCTATAAATATAAGTTGTCACTACTACAGGCTAAATATGCTGCATAGCAAATTCCTCACGAGCAAGCCAGGTTATGCAATCTCAAAGAAACTCAACACAAAGTATAACAGATGTGTACTTCAAACATATGTGAGCAAGCCAATATTATGAAGTAATGAAACAGAACAACAAAAAAAACTCTCTACTACATGTTACTCACCACAAGTTATCTTTCTTTGCTCATTGGCAAAAACCTTTACAAGTTCACCCTAGAGTAAGAAACAAAATAAGGGTTCTGTCAGATTACTGAAATACTACTCAATTCAGAAAAGTGTAGTCTTACTATGACAGTTATTCAGGAAATCCAGCAATAAGCAAACGGTATTCATTTAAAACTCTATGTCTTCTGAAAGATATCAGAAAAAAAAATTCTCTTTTTGCACTTATAGTGACAATGAGAAGAACCTTTCTGAATCCATTTCTTCCATAAAAATTTTCCTATTATATGCTTAAACCGTGAATTACAAGGAGAAAAATTTTCTTAGCCTATGTTTACTAGAAATCATCAAAAGGTTGCATGAACCACATGGATATGACAATTCAAATGATAGTTCATACAAGGAAACCAAGGTTCAATATCTCAAGCGGTGTTGAAATTTTGATCATTGACTGAACGACACTGTTTTGGTATCGTGTCGATGTTTTGAAGGAAGGAGATAAAGCATAGGAAGGAGTTTGTGCCGAGCATGATTTTAAATTGTGTCATGCCAAGCAAGACAAACGAATATATCATTCCAGTAAATTATCAAAACTCGATACCACTTTAGCAAAGACAATATCTCCTTCCTTTGATTTATCTCCTTTCTCCTTCAACCTCCAATCTAAAACTAGCACCATGCATCATAGCATTGGCACGATACTGGAACAATATCTTTCTTTTCAAAACCAAAACTATGACACAACTCGAAATTTTGAACTTTCGTATTGAGTTTTGGTGATTTATTGAAATGATATGTTTTGACCATACAAGATTTCAAACCACAAAGGAAACACTCTCAACAAGCTAAAGGGAATCAAAACGAAGCATAGACACACAAGAGATAGCTAGTATTTCACTTTTTTATTTTTGATTTGACACTAGTATTTGACTTTGAGCTAACCAACATACTTAACCATATGCATCACATATGTATGAAATCTAATTGCATTGAACCATACGTTGGGTCACTCCATTTACCTAACTATGTAAAAGACATAAGCCCAAAAGTTCACCATTTTTCCCACAACTTGGAACTAGTGAACGAACAATAAATTCAGGCAGCAGTTAAAGTTCAGACTCATTTTCTTGATGGTTATTAGATCATAAGTTAATACTAAATTTGCAGGGAAAAAATTGGATAGAAGAAATAACCTTCCGCTTCCTGTCATCTAGGGGTTGGACTTCAATAGCAAGATATGAGTCCACATCATCAGCAGTAACTAAATATTTGGGTTGTTTTGCACCTACCATGAGAGAAGTATAGAGAGACAAAGGCTTCCTGAGTTATAAATTCTTGGGGAAAAAAAAAAGACAACCACATTTAACAAAGCTAGGAATACTACCTTCAATAAACTTTACTGATCCATCTTCTAAATAACGTACCCACTACAAAATAAAAGAATCAATATCACTGATAGAGCTAAATTTGTAATTCATTAATCCCAACATAAAATACTGCTACATGTTATGGGGTAGTCAATGCGTACCCACTACAATATAAAAGAATCAATGTGTACCTCGAAATTACAAGTAGTTGTTCCATTGATTGAATAACCACTTGCGAGAAGTTCCTTTCCAGGATAGGCATCACCTGAAATTTGAAGACCATCTATCGCCGGCAAGGGATCATCGTCTGCTACAAATTTGCCAAATTTATAAGAAATTCCCTTGATCAACAATATCAATAATGAGTTACAACATCAACTAGAATCTTGAGAAGATAATCACATATATCAAATTAGTTTCTCACCCTCAGAGAATGAAGAACCAGGTTCCTCCAGGACTGTAGGAAGGTAAGGATACACATTTTGTTCATCCTGTCCTGTAGTTAAATAAGGTGAGCTTCTAGGAGCCCAATGAACAGAAGACTCTTTTCCATGATTAGCAACTGTCGCTGGATCGTCAATTCGGGAACTTCCACCAGGATCCTTGAAAGATGGATTTTGACTTGTAGACTCAAAACTAAGACGTGAAGCATTTATTTGACCTGAAGCATCCTGGGCTCTGTGATCCCTGAAATACTCAAATAACACCTGAGCGAGTTGCAAGGCAGCAAACAAAGAATAATTCATGCATTTAATAAAATTAAAATATCTCTGATTAAGTAAAATAAAATGAAATTTCTCATCTAAAAGGATATCCACTGTATCATGCCAAGATTTTAGAGAAATAGAAGTAGCAACCATCCTATATATTAAGTAAATATGGAGAAAATTGGGCAACAAGTGAATAAATCACTACGTATCATGATACCCCAACCAAATATTAGCTCTATTCATCAATATCCCAAATCACTACCGCCTAGTACAACTCAACCACAAGAATCAGACTGTAGATGTTTCTTACAAAATTTATTGTACAAAGTGATTAGTATTTTGTTTTCTCCAAATACTTTGTTGCATCATATCATGATAAAGTAGTTGCAATTGCAATCATTGATGTCATTTGTAACTCAGCGACTAAGTTCTCAATTTGTAAAGAAAGACTATTGCAAGAGGTTTCTCTACATCCGAAAGGTTTCTGAGAAGGAAATTTTTTTTTAAGCAAACAGCTGAGTTCAATCTTACGTTGTTACATCTTCAGAACTTTGCTAATCATAAAATGATACTACAAGATAACTACGCTAGCAAAGGATGATATCAATTCTGACCTCATGAAAGGAGTGCTTATTTCATTCTTTGCAGGAATACTGCTTGGATCAACTTGTTGGTTTTGGTTCCCACCAGTCTCCCGATCAGGTCTTGTTTGTAAATTAGGAGAAGATATTGGAGACTTGGCATGTGGATTCAATGGCTGAGACACAATCTCCAAATCATTCTTTTTCTTATAAGAATGTAGATTTAGCAAATTAGAAGTGGATACAAAATAAGAAAAAATAATTAAAAAAAAAAACTCAACATACTGAAACAGACGCTTGTACACCCACTGGATGGGAAGGTGACTGTGCAGGAAAGTCTGCATTTGATGCATCCAAGTACCATGGAGCCATTTGATATTGCGATTCTTTTAGCTTTTCCTGCAGAGGCAATCTTATGTGAGGCAGGTTTTTTTTCCCAAGTTAGACCTTCATTATAGATGAATTTAAATAAAATCTCATCAGAGCAGCAATTCATAGATGGAACAATTCATAAAATTTCATTTTTAGTATTAAACTTGTTTGCAATTTCTATTATGCGCCATCAGCCAAAAGCAATTCTTATGGGTCTGAAGGAAGCTATAGTACTGGGCTATAACAATGGAAAATATACTCTAATTCCATTGCATTAGTGGGAGTCTCAAATATTGCAAGAACTACATGGAAGCATTTGGAGGTTAAACTCAATCAATATTAATTCTCCTCCTTGGAATTTGTTTTCTCAGTTGGAGAAATCAACAAAGCTGCTGATGCCTAGAACATATATACATGATTATCTACGGTAAGGTTAACAAACAACAAGCAAGCTCTGAAATAAAATAGCAGCTATAGGGTCAGTGTTGACATCAGCAAAGGCAATCAATCGGTCCTTGAAAGGGGAAAAAAGTGAAGTATGCATGCCTTTGGTAATTAGATAGTTTTATCTTGATATACAGTAACATTTTATTGGAATTGTTTTGTATAGAAGAACAGACTTTTAAGAGTTTTTTGAATTCTGAGATGGATAATGATATAGGTGGATGCAGTTTTTAGTTGTATATGGCCAGTGAACAAGCAAGCTACTTTTGTAAATATCTAAATCAAAAACATTTTATCTTTTGACAAAAAAAAACAAACTTAATTGGGAGGGATAGAATTGCATTATACTATTCAAAAGTGAACCATTATGGCCAACTTACTATTTATGTACAAGGCACTGACTTAATAACATAATACCTCACTAGGATAAAACTAATAGCTCCAATGCATGACAAACTCTCTCAAATTAGGCTGCTAGGGCATATCAATGTTAGCCTGTTAGACAATAAAAAAGGACCAAATATAATAACAAAATTTATAAGACACTTAATAAAGATGACAAAGATGCAATATTGACACAGCATCAAGAATTTCTGACAACGGATAATCCAGTCCAGAATTGACACAATGATTTTCAAAGAATTAACTCCCCATTGACTGGAGATGCATTGGGATTTCTAAATTTGCATATATGATGTCACAAATTGGAAAGATTGCAAATCGGAGAGCAGGATTAAGGCTCGAATATCTACTCATGTGATGAGGAGTTAATCCTGGAAAGAGATTAGGTAAATTACAATCTTAGTAGGAGAGATAAAAACACATCAGATAGAAGTTGACACCAACTTGAGAGAAAGAGGATGTTGGAAGTGAAATCCATTAACTTATCCTTTGTAATTAAAATGAAAAGAATCATAGACAAAAGTGATGTTAGGGTTTCATCAACTATTCTAAGAGGGGATAAATGAAGAGAGAAGAGGGAATTTGAAATCATTATAACTCCAAGCGAGAACATATGCAAATGGAGGAAAGGATGAACTTGGATCCTTTTCATTCCCCTCCCTGTGAAATGGCTTTTCAATTGCGTAAATACACAAAGAACCTACAGTCCTGAGGTGGATTAAAAAACCCTTTAATACTACTTTTACTTGTAGTGTTACCAAGATATAATTGGATCATTATGATGGATGGCATAATAACCATGTGGATATAAATATATGAATTCTTAACACATGATACTTTTATGACTAAGCACTTAGTTTATATCAATACAAAAATAAGAAAAGAACATCCAGAGAAGTCAATCTCTAGTTTCAAGAGGAATGCAAAAACACTGTAAACCGAATAGTGTACCTCAGCAATGATGAGTTTCTGCTGCATGTGTGTAAACAAAACCTACAATAGATGAATCATAGGATACAGAAAGTCAGAAAATTATAAGGGAAAAGGTAAAATGTCAGTTTGCTCCATTGATAAGTGACAAATTGTGGGCTTCCATTATGAAGGGGAAAAAAAGGACCATGCAAGTAAGGACAGTGAAACTATTTCCTGCGGGGGGAACACTGCAGAAAAAAAATGGAGAGAAATTGGAAAAGGATGTCCAATTAAGAACATGAGGCAGGCACAACATAAGTTTACATTATATACAAAGTTAGAGGTATTAGCAATGGCAAATGATAGATCATTAATAGCACTGGCATATTATCTGGAATACAAATATACCAACCTTAAGTGTACTGATGATCGAATGAGCATCAACCACAGAAGGCTGAAGATCATGTTCTGAGAGAAGGGGCACTAAAGAAGCAATAAATGTTGACCTTTCTGTATTAGCTGCCTATAGAGAGAATACAAAAGAAAACATGAAGTCCTGAGCATGATACAAATAGATAACAACTGTAACAAAATAGTCCAAGAGAAAAAAAAAAAAAACCATTCATTTGAAAATGTTATAGCATCTAAGAAAAGGCAGTGTTGGTGGGTCAAACTATGAGCAAATGATATTGACTAATTCTCTCGAAAAAAACTGGGCATTCTTATCTAGAATGGTTGGGTGAACAGTAAATCTGTTTGGCAATGATGGAATGGGTTGCTCTTCTAGCAAGTTATCTGGTGTCGGCTAATCCGATTTGATTTGAATCCAGGTCAAGTAAACATGGTAAAATCCTAAATCCAATCAAACTGATCCAACTGAAACTCAAGATACCTTACCAAAGCAATGATGGGACAATGAAAAACCACTTCCTATTTATTTATAAATTAGCAAAAATATAGTAGCCAGTCAAACCTGTGCATAAATTCAAATTTTAAAATTCCACATATCACATATTGAGGGAGCTCAAGAATAAACAAAGAATAGTACCTGCAATGCGTATGTCAGACGGATATTTTCCTCTATAATATCTTGTCTATAAGAAATAGCTTTTGATGCAGCATCAACCAAGTCCTGCTGTTGCTGATCAAATGCCTGAAAAATTCATTTTGAGATGCCTTGCATGATTAGTAGTCAGAAACTTTTACAAAGGCAAAGCTTGCAAGTAAACTGATGAGCTTGCTCACCATTCGCATATAAGCAATCCTTTTGTCTAGGACATATTTTTCATTGCATATTCGTGCTTCCTATTACAGTTTAGAAATTATGGTTTAGTTCAACAGATGGACAACCAAAAGGAAGTTCGCAGATTCTTGACGAGCTCTTCTAACCTTAACTGAATAATCAGCAAGGTGTTGTCTTAACTGTGCAATCTCTTCTTCATGTTCTCTAACCTTGACCATAAGTTCCTTGAAATATAGATTTTACTATTTAGAAACAAGTGGAAATCTGAATTGCTAGAAAATTGGCAATTTAAAGCAACTGAAACTTTGAAAGTACCTGCTTCCAGAGAATATTTGAATTGAGATCAGACACTGGTACTAGACCATTTCCAGCTGAACCCAATCTCTGATCTTGTTCTCCATCTTTTTTATGCCTATGAGGATCATTAAATGACTACTTATGGCATATGGCTTCACATTAAGCTGATTCTAGATAGATATGATATCAGAAGTTCATGTTTTACGTACCTGCTTGGAGACAAGGATTGGGAGGATGGAATTGAGTATTGTGATGAATAACTAGAATTTACTCCTGGAATTTTTCTCATGTCACCTTTAACCTTGTTTTCAAAATACTGCTGACTAGCTGTGCCAGATTCTCCATGATGTTCCTCCCTTCCAGCAACTCCATTCTGATGAAGCACAAGCATGCCTTGAGGATTCAAAGGTGAATGATTTTCTACCCATCTCCCCTCTGCTTCATGCCCCGCTGAAGAATTAGAATAACTAGTTTTGTAGGCATCCAAATGGTCATTTGCAGATATCTCAGAAGGCCTTAAAGATTTAATTTCTGACCTCTGACAAAAAAAAAGAAATAGGTCATATCTGTACAGGCTACTCAAATTAGATTCAAATGGCATCAATTGTATAAAAGTGATTTTTACAAGGTTCTATAAAAATTACAGTAACAAGCACAAGTGAAATGATAAAAAAAATCATGAAGTGTGAACATTCACTCTACAAAGATACAATATATCTAACTGAAACAAGAACAAATGATATCAGCCAAATGTAACCTCCATTCCTACATTTCCAGAAAATTCTTCATTTCTTTACAGAAGATCACACAGCATATACAGGAATATATATAAATATGACAACAATAGAAGAGGGACCATAATTATTTGCATCTTAATATAATATGGCTACAACTATTCTATAACAACATAAGCAACACAATTTGGTTTAGCCTGAAACTTCAGTAAAACAATGAGGTTAATTACTTGGACAGCTATTTAGTTAGTAGTTGTCACTGCTGATGTTCTGGACCTTCTGGTTGCATCTAAACATGATAATATTTCAATATCTTCTCTTATGAACAAAGACATTTCAGAAATTATTTCCTTGTTATGATGATTGTTGCCTTTGACAAATAGAAGTTTGTTTCCTGATAGCATGAGGTTCATGAACAGTAACAAAAGTACCAAGGAAATGTGCTTATCTTTGTTAAAATGAGACCAAATGTACATCATTGTCAAATCACACTTGGTCCATTCAGACAGTTCCATAGACCTTCACCTAGTTAGTGCAGTGTTGCTAATAAGATCAACTTCAATGTGGAAGATGTCATTTTTGTGTGCCTTAACCTTAGAGATGAATTGCTTTGGTCTTTAGATAACAATAAATAAACTCTCTTTTAGATTAATGTTTTAGATTTCAATCCCCTCGGGCATACTGAGATTGGGCATAATTTAAGAAAAATTCACCTTACTAATTTATGGTTAATGGTTCTAATTAAAGTCAACACCTGTACTCACTATCACGAGTCTAAGACTTATCTCCCTTAATCCTGAAGCACTAAAATTGATCCCAGATTCATAGCAAGCAAATACTAAAGCTTGAACTCTTCAAAAGAACTATAAACCAAGAAACAATCGGCATGATAAACTTGGGTAGCATTGTAATTTAGATTTTAGAGTGCTTACATATTTTTCCAATTCTCGTGTTTTTTCCAAGAGCTCATTCTTTAATAGGTTGTTCGCTTCCAACTGCAAGATACAGTACCAGTTAGTCAAAGAAGTTTTTTATTGCTCTTATTGCTAACAATATCTTAACAACCAATAAATAACAGACAAATTTACAAAGGTGTTACAAGGTTAGTAGAACATGCTAGTCAAATACAAATACAAAATGATTTTTGTGTTTCTCTATTTAGGAGTTGAACTGCCACCATTTGTGTGTATGAGAGACTAACACATAAAAAATGACCAGCACGCACAATTATGCCATACGAATAGGATGGTTTAATTTAATCCCAAATGAAGACTAGAGGCTAATGGAATTAGTGTTTATGGACTTAGATGAGTCTATTATTATTAACTTGAATTTAAGCATTCTGGACCAAAGAACTCCATTTGGAATGACAAGACTAAATAGTAATATGATATTTGGGGTGCACAAATGTTTCGATGGGAACAACATGAAACCATGTTAGTATTTAAATTAACTGGTCCGAATAATTGGGTGGGAATGAAAGGGAACCATGTTAACATAAGTTGTTGGGATGTTCAATGATTTGCTAATAGCTGCGGAATATTTATTTACTCACAAGTTTACAAAATTTTACCAAGACGACATCATGTCTCCAATCAAACATATATAAGAAAATCAAAGCTACTGAAAAGATTAAATAGCACCTTATCAGCCATCCATTAATAAGGTTCTCAAAAGTTGCTTGATCTTTACCTAAGTAAAGAGCTTACACTGATGAAATGTAAAAGCTACCAAACATTTCAATTGTCAATCCTAGGCAAATTCGATGAAGCAAAGTTAGGTAAGTAGAACTCAGTGCCTGCAATCCTTTTAGCAAATAAAAAGGTTCATCATAGTCTTCCGCTTAGAAGTATCTTCCAGTAATGTAGAAGAACAGCAAGTTTATCTATATATTGAAACCTTATGGCCTTATTCCAGGCATAATGTATTTAAATAAAATAGGAAACAAGATATGTGACACTTTGGCATGGGATTCGATAACAATTTATGCATGTGGATTTCCACCTTTATTGTACAAACTCATCAACCTCAAATGTTAATACTAACTATCCATGATGTTTATACAATCTCAATAATGGGCATGTGTCTTCCTAGAGTAAGTTTTCAATTACAGTAGCATTATTTCACCATGTATACATCAATTTAAGTTATTTCCAAAATTCAGTTTCAATTGAGACTAGCTTAAACAATAAGTTAAATATCCTAGTATGATCTAAAAATGGATTCAGTCAATTCAGGTCTTACTCAGAATTGCGAAAATCAGGAACACTGCAAAAGGAAGATAGTACCTTATTTGCAACAGTATTTACTCTTTGCTAGTAATTGATGACTTATAGATAATCAATATATCATAAGAATGGTTAATATTATGAATGGAGAAGAAGATCTAAGATTGATTCTGAGAAGAAGATTAAGGCTTAGTTCTTTGTCCCATGTCCAACACGCTGTCAGAGCAAAGCATCAGCAGATGTTACCAAAAGGCCTATTGGTTAAGATAGAAGAAAAAAAAGGTTCCTTGGCCTCCTTCAAAAGACTTAGCAACTCAAACACAAATTCGAGGCAATCTGCACGAGATTTCTTCAACTGAGATTTTGTTTTTCAGAGGCGAGAGACATCAGCCAAAACACAGTTGTGGTAAATGTATCGTCGCGGTCTAAAATTTTCCACGTATCAATAGTTCGTTCTAAAGAGGATTAAAACCATCCTCACATGATTTTCCAGATAAGCATGGTGCCTCGATCAATAAGCTTTGTGTACACGATGAAATGATGAATTGAAGGATCTAAAACAGTCACACTCAACCACGTGAAGAATAACAAAATAGTGTTGGTATAGCATCAAGTCACGTGATCAGATTACAGAATTAAGCAATCACAAATAACTACGGTACTCACTTCCTCTAACTCCGACCATGGCGAATAGTCCGTCATAGCCGGCCTACGGATAAAGGTTGCCAGCCAACGGTAAAACATGGGAAAACTATTTACTCACTTCCTCTTAAGCTAAGCCTAAATAAAAAATCGTGATTCCAGTGAAACCAGAAAGCGAGCAGCTGACCTGTTGCTTGATGGTGCTCTCTGCATCCTCCACTGCCTTTTTGATTTGACGCAGAGCCTCATTCTGACCGTCGCCCAAGACCAACCCAGAAAACCCATCCACCAGGTCCCCGGCTCTGCCGCCGCCCTCGAGAGCAGGGATCCACGGCGGCGGAGGATGGCCCCTTCCACCATATAGATAACTCCTCGGGTCCGAATCGTAGGCTCCCATGCCTGGGAGATCCCGAAACGCCCCTCCCAGCGCCGGACCGGGGACGGAGACGCCGAAGGACCTCAAATCACGCATCAAACAACGTCAAGCCTACTAAAATAACCGTAAAGGCACGTCGAATCGCGAAGCAGATCGAAAGGTCGAGATCGAGACGACACAGGACACCAGCGGCAGAGAGATGGACGCGGGAGGCGAGTTCTTTCCTGTGAGCAAGTGGGGTTTCAGCAGGCGAGAGACTTCAATGAAAACGCATCTCAGCCATTTTTTGTGCGTTTTAAAATAATGAACCC
>JBAMIB010000086.1:2030222-2051177 GCA_037177415.1 Kaempferia rotunda | reverse complement strand
AGGGCATTGATATATTAAGGAAACTTGCAGGAGTATATTAATTTTAATTTAAAGTGATTAAAAGTTCTTTAGATTCATTAGTCAATTTCTACCAGTCTTCTTAATGTATCCATGCTCTCATGCCTCAATTTGATAAAGCCTAAGACAATGATATTTTTCACAAGCTTATTATAAAGCCTAAAACAATGATATTCAATAATCAACACTATCAATGAGTTCCTAAGACTCCATGGTTTGAAAATATCAAACTTTTTAATTTCTAAATTATGTAGATTTATTGCCACTTTTATTTGAAATTGACTGATAAACTTAGAAAATATTGAACCATTTTAAACTAAAACCAATATGCTTTTGAAAATTTCCTTAATGTATTCATATCCTTAGACCTGAATTCGTTAACATAAATTGAAGCATTAAATTTTTGAATTTGTAAAAGCTTGATAAAATTTATTACAAACTCATTATAAAGGCTAGGACAATGATACCAATAACCAACACACCAATGAGTTATTAGGATTTAAAAAACAATCAAAATTTTAATTTTTTTCAAATTTCATACTATTAATTAAAAATAGTAAAATATTGAACTTATCGAAAGAAATTTAGAGATGCGCTTAGGTAAACTCACGTAATTATTTCGTGAAATGAAATGAGGAGTATAATGAGAATGTGACGTGTTTTGGAATTATGAAAGTTAGGTATATGAAATCGATAATCAAACTTGTTTCAATAGTTCTATAGAATTATGTTGTTTTTTTTTTCATTCTAACTTTTTAACTGTATAAGAGAATTTGTAAATCAGTGAAAATTCTAAAGTTATATAAAATTAAAATACGAGGAATCCCTTAAATATCATTTTAGATCGACATCAACAAAAATATTATCACAAGTTAAAAATAAAAATAAAATTGTCTATATTTGTCAATAACTGAATGCGCAAGTTATTTTTGCAAAGGAATATATAAATATAGGCAACGTTATATTTCCCAAATACATCACACCAGTGGACAGATCCAAACCGTTCAATTCCATTCGAAAGTCCAGATCAACTATCCGCGAAGGCTTGGAGGAGCAGGCGGTGGTGATGTCACCGACTTTCGCCAAGAGACCACGGATCGCCGTCCACGCGTCCACTGGGAAAGTCGCTTATGAAACAAACAACGCCTCTCGTCTTTGGGAACAAATACAAAAGTGACGCCTTCTCCGGCCTCACTTGTACTTCCATTACGGATCGCGTCGCATAGGTACGCTGCCCTCGGCTTCTCCGTCCATTCTGGATGCGATCGGAGCACGGAAGAGGATCCGCCTCCCCCTCCAGGAACCCTCGATCATGCTTTTGATTTGGTCGCTCTCCTTTCTGTGATTCCGATGTTGAGGGCGATCCTTGATGTCCGTTTCGTAGTTTTCATGCATTTCTATTTGTCTGTTTTTAATTCGTCAATGACGATTGTTCTCAGCTAGATTGGATCATTCGCTAACTGCTCCCTTTTGGTAGTATTGAAATCTCGGTTTTTTTTTTCTTTGTGGTTTCGATGGAAATTAGGTATTGAGGTTTCGTTGCAGCATTTTCTATTTGTTTTGATTTGTGTTCTTATAAAGCTTCGACTTGATTTGGATCTTACAGCTACGGGAACTGGCATAGCTTTCTTTGAAGGTAGAGGATCTTATTACATTGCAATTATGTGGATGTTTAAACAATTGGGGGGCAAAGAACCCATTGGTCTTGAAGGACGAACGATGGATGTTGGTAATGTGAAGATCTATGTTCGAAATGCCATAGCAGAAGGAGGGTTTTCATGTGTGTATATCGCGCAAGATGCTATGCAGTCATCGAAGGAGTACGCCCTGAAGCATATGATTTGCAATGACAGCGAGTCGCTGGATCTTGTGACGAAGGAGATATCTGTGATGAAGGTTCTGAAAGGACACCCGAACGTTGTGACTCTTGTTGCGCACGCCATATTGGACATGGGTCGGAGGAAGGAGGCCTTGCTTGTTATGGAAATCTGTGCGAAGTCGCTGGTGACTGTGCTGGAGAACAGAGGGGCTGCATACTTCGAGGAGAAACAAATCCTCTTAATCTTTAGAGATGTTTGCAATGCGGTGCATGCCATGCATTCTCAGTCGCCACCCATCGCCCACAGGTACGCAACTAGATAACTGCTACAGTTTCCCCCTTCCTTTTTCTCTCACAGGTATGTTGGTTTATCCATCTTCTATTTGCGCTATTTTTCCTACCGGCCAAAGGTATGGATTATCTGGTGGTTACTGGACAAGGCTTTAAGACTTCAAATGAAGATGTTTCTCTCTTTCAAAATTTGAAATGTACAACGGCCATGCATCAATTTCTCTACCTTCTTACAATTAGCTCGGATAACTGCTCGTTTATCTTTTAGTCAATCAGCTTCTCAGGATCTTCTTATTGAACTCTACAGGGATTTGAAAGCTGAAAATGTGCTGTTGGGAGCTGATGGAGCTTGGAAGATATGTGATTTTGGCAGCACTTCAACTAATCATAAGTGCTTTGACAAGCCAGAGGAGATGGGAATTGAAGAAGACAATATTAGGAAACACACAACCCCAGCATACAGAGCCCCTGAGGTTTTGTGAAGAATTACTTTAGTTCTAAATGCATCAGAAGAATGATTTTACAAATTTTTAAAGAAATGTTAGTTTGACTCTTTCTCTTACCTGATGCAGATGTGGGATCTTTTTAGAAGGGAGGTTATAAGTGTGAAAGTTGACATATGGGTTAGTAATCTGAACTGAAATCTCAGGTCTTCATGAATCAGTGCTTTCTCATTTTTCAGTTTTTATGATTTTATCCTTTGCCCTACATACAGTTCCATGTATCTTGTTACCTGGATTATTATTATTATTATTATTATTATTTTTTTTTTTATGTGTTTGACACATATGTGGTAAGTTACTTTCTTTTATCTTTGTGGCTAGCAATATTCAACACAACAAGATGACATCACATAACACCTACTTGCAGTCGAGAATTGACAAGACATGATCCATTTATCAAAAGAAACTTTGATCAAATTTGACATTTTTTTACATCAACTAAAGACTAAAGTAATTTTAGAAGGTTTAACTAAGTTTACATCATATATAATTTTTTAAAATCTTAACTGGTTTTATACTATATGACTTTATATCAGAACAAATTACACAATGCAGTTACATGAATCGCCAGATCAATCTGACTTGCAGATATTAACTATTTCTACATGTTTAATCTTTGAAAAATCCAAGTAGTGCTTGAATATAATTTAGTTCTCATATTTAATTAAATAAATAGAGGATCAGATTTATCTCTTGTCCACTAACAGTTGACATGTTGAATTATTCCCTATGTTCCATTAAGCCTATGTACAATATCCTGTTTTATAATAATACTTAATTACATATAATATTTATTAGAAATTGTTGTTTTACGGTAAATTAGTTTAGTTACTTGAAGATCTCACAAGTCACAAAGCATAGAATATCAGTTTGATAGTCCTGAATATGGGTTAATTCTTGATATATTTTTTTTAGAAGGTTGAAATAAACAAAATATCTCAAAAGTTTAAGAAATAATGCTCTTTGGCATACGAACACTGCCAATATTTCATGCATTAAAAGGAAATTAATGAAGCTGCCAAATAGTTCTATGTCATTTCCTGATGTTGTAAAAAGAAAGAAAAGACTGGAACTGAGTGGTTATTATTATTGCTTCTAATTGAGAGGAAATTTCTGTGGATTCAGTTACTTCTGTTGGTAAAACTATGGCCAAGATAATGGTCACTTCTTTCAGGCTCTTGGATGCCTTTTATACCGAATTTGCTACCTTAAATCTGCATTTGATGGTGAATCGAAGCTTCAAGTTCTGAATGGAAACTATCGCATACCTGACATGCCAAAGTACAGCCCTTCTCTAACCGGTCTGATAAAGGAAATGCTTGAAGATTCTCCAAACACCAGGCCAGATATCATGCAGGCAAGGGCTTTGCTTGATTGGTCATTCATCTCCATCAATCTAGGTTAGTTATAGATTGCTGCATATGCAGTAACCTTAGAGCTGTAATGTCGTAATTTCCTTGTTATTGACTATCCATTTTCTCAGCAGGTGTGGCTTCGTGTTAATGAACTTCTCCCAGTGGAATTGCGGAAGCATTTACCTGATGGCTATTCTGGAGCTTTACCCATGCACCATTCTGTTTCAAACTCACAAAAACAAGGTGAGAAGTTACTTCAAACTTCTTAACTACACGTTCATATTAATAAAGAACTATTTCCTTCAACCTTGGAACCGGTACACCCAACATTTCATGCTTTGTTGTTTGTGAATGACAAGTGAACTATATGAAGTCAGTAGGTATATAATATCTCTGTTGTTCTTTACCAAATACGTAATAACTACCAAGAAAACTAACCCTTTAATTTTGTTGGCCCAACTACTATCCAAATTGGTTAGATTCAAAAATTGTTTGAACATCTAGAGCTTATAATTACCTTAGCCACACTTCTTATCTAAATTTAGCTTATGCTGATTAAGGCTTGACATTCTTGTTGAGGTTGAAAGTCTAATTGATAGTTCAAAATCATCATTGAACGTCAACATATGAGGTTCGACAATTGCTTGGCATCAGGCATTCAATCCTTTCCAAATGGCTCATTATGTTTAAACTTATGTTCTCTATGTTACCAAACCTCGTTGACAAAATCAGAGGACAGTGAGCCCTAGTTGGATCAACATCAACAATTGTCAATCTGATTTTCTGTGAGAAGTCAGTATCTCAAAATGACTGAAAAGTTTAGAAAAAAAACAACTAGAGATTGAAAGAAATTACTTAGAAGTTAGATTACTCTAGAAAATTGATAGAAAACATACAATTTTGTCAAATTGAGAGTTGAAATGGATATATAACCAAGATAATATGTGGTCCAATTGAGATGACTCTGAAACATTTTGCTGATTTAGCCTTTCCTTTTATCCCAACTTGATGCTTGATGACTTTCATGGAAGGAGAGTTGTTGTCATCCTCTCAAATTTCTTAACCTTACTACATCACAATACATCACAACATCAAGTATTACTGACAACCACAATATCACGAATTTCTAACTCAAGATTTGTCACAAGATCAGGAGTTAATAACTTGAGATTCATCACAAGATCAAAAATCATTCTTTCAATCTTTCTATCACTAACTCAAGATTCGTCACAAGATCACGAGTTACTAACTTGAGAGTTGAGATTCATCACAAGATCAAAATCACTCTTTCAATCTTTCTATCACTTCTTATACTTGATCTCTCACTCATACCTCACTCACTTTTGATCGATTAACTCTCACTCACTCTTGATCGAGTAAGCTTATTGTAGATCCAAAGAGGCTATTATGTTGGAGCATAAAAGGTGATATCGCTAACCCCAAGCGACCAGTATCACCGACCAACTGCAAGACATTTTTCCCTAGCGCAGCATCCTAGGTGAGGTCCAAAGAAGCTATTATGGATCATGATAGATGTGGATCAAGAAAGCAAATAATTTGTCTCCAGCAACAACAAATTTCTAAACTTCCTAAACTGCTCTTTGTTCTAGAAAAAGCCTAGTTGGGACTGACTAAATGATTTCATTTTAAAAATATTAATAATATGATGTGATTCAATTATTTATACTAAAAGTATGATCTTTTCATAGGTTGCAAACTTACCTTTATTAATAAGTTAGTAAATATAATGGTATTTGTATATGACATTATTCATAATTGTAGATCCAGAGAGGCTATTATGGATCAAGAGAAATTAATGTGGATAAATAGAACAAATAATTTCTCTCGATCAACAACAAATTCCTAAACTGGTCTTTTTTCAACTTAAAACCTAATTGGGTACCCGACTAATCATTTTTATTTTTAAAAATATTAATAATCTGATGTGATTGAATTATTTGTATTAAAAGTATGATCTTATTATTGTTTGTTATCCATCTTTTGTTATTCATTAATCTTAAATTAGTAAATTTGATATTATTTGTTTATGACATCATTAAGAATTGGACATGTAGTGACATATAATAGAAATTCTTTTTAAAATTTTAGGACATCTCATGTAATTTCATATATGATATGATTTTATTATATCTTTCTCATTTTTTTCTCTCAATTTCACAGATTCTACCGACCCAATGCAATCAATACTTAGGTCCATTGGCTAATTTATCTTGATCCCAATATTAATTTTGTTAACCCAATATATTCTTTATAAGTGTGCTACAAAAATGCCACAACCTACCAAATGAAAGCATTGACCATAGCTTGTTAGGTCTAACCACTAGCCTAATATGTTTTTCACTCATCTATTCCTATATTCCTTTTCCCTTGGTCCTAATCTTTTTTGCATGAAACTAAATTTGGGATTCAAAGATCGTTTGTTCCTAGAAACCTCCATTACCTCTTACAAATGCATCTTGGAGAGAAATGCATCTTGGAGAGAAAAAAAAAGGCTCTAGCAAGTATTATCATCTTGCTGTAAATTCTGGGAAAATTATAATCTTAAGGGATTTTTTCTAGTTAAAACTAACATTTGTTTTCTTGAGAACTTCAAGGAAAAGTTTGCCTGATTTTTTTCTTCAGTGGGTGGGTGCAATATAAAAAGTTCCCGTATGCTAAATATTTTTCCTGCATCCTAAACTAAACGTCCATACACTCTTGGGCAGTGTTTGCATCGTCTGAAACACTCTTATCCATTGAATATAATATTACACTTGTAATGGTGTATTTTCAAATAGGCACTAGATTTATTTGAATTTTGTATATTTTAATTACATTTTGCTTTACTTTTAAATTATCTTATATTTTTTACCTACAGGAGTTCCAAAAAAACATTCGATTCCCAAAAGAAGCCCTCCAAATCCACCGCCATCACAAGAATCTGATATCCATCCTTCAAAGTCTGCCCAACATGATTTAAAGAAAGGAGGAGCGATTGGTTCATTTTGGAGTACTGAACATGCAAAGGTTTCAGCGGGTTCAGATCAAAACGTCCCTTCATCTGATCAACCAGCAAAACAACCAGTACCGAAGCTTAATCAAAATAATGTTGCAAGCAAAGGCAGCCCTCCTACAGAAAGACATGTTCATCTGCATCAGTCCTGCAAAAGTGAGCAAGGTGAGGTGGTAAACTTTTTTTGACGAAAAGCATAGTTCTCAGACAAAGGTTGCTAGCTTTTTAGAACAAAACATTCAATCCTTTTGTGGCTGATTTTGATACTAACTTGCAAACTTGCACTCTATTAATATAGATAACTCTGAGGAATCAATGAAAAGAGATCTAGAAGCAGAAGTTGATCGCCTAAAAACACAGCTGAAGCAAGCCAACTTGGAGAAAGCAGAAATCACCTCCAAGCATGAAAAGCTATCAGCGATCTGCCGCTCTCAGCAACAAGATATAGAGAAACTGAAGCATGCTCTTGCAGCAGTAGACTCATCACCCCCAAGTAAAGATATCCACAGATGTGCAGCTGTGGTAAGAATTGGTTTCATTAAAAGTCCTCTCATTTCAAATGGAAGTTCTCCAAATGATTTCACTAACCTTCAACGCTCCTTATGATTCCTCTGCCTATCAGCCAAGCGAGAAGATTGAAGGAACTGTCTGGGAACTCCAGGAAGGGATGATGACTAACCTATGCCCATTGAACAAGTCAGAGCCTAAGCCATGGAACGCCTTTGAAGAAGAACCTAAAGTTCAGATGGCACCCAGACCTGTTTTATCTTCTGGGTCGACTAATAGCAATCAAAATGTGGCTGAACGCTCCAGAGATTCGCTGAGCTTCAATTTGGAAAGTCTTGTTCAATCTGGTTCCCAAGTGTCTTGGACTCCTGGTCAAGGCAACTCTTCCCAGATGTTTAACAGTAGGACAACCAAGAAAACTGGTTTTGACCAGCCTGCAGGATGGGCTGGCTTTTGAAGCACTTTCTAAAAATAATGGTGGTATACTGCATATTTTTTCAGACGGCATTTAGCATGGTTGGCACTACACGGAGCTATTTATTCCCAGTATGATGTCTAGTGTTCCCCTTTCCGATTACACAACCGTTTGATGTGTATGCCTTTGACTATTGGATGGATTTAATATTTTGATTCTCTAAATTATTAATAGTAAGTACATCATGCCCCCGGCTAATGGTGTAATACGTAGGTCCTTCAATGAATAACTAAAGGATTTAACATTCGAATCTTGGCTAGGGTATATTATAGGAGATTTTTTCTTCAATGAGAAGTGGGCCTAAGCATTGGCCGTCTGGGTGGATCCTTATTAGTACTTTTTGTGATGAAAATTTTTTATTGGACTGGATCAGTAATATAAAAATGATAAGTAGATTTGAAGAATTGGATATTAGTCCTTATTATCAATACTGCCTGTTAAATTTCTAGACTGTAATTCCTCTAAATTCTTTTTAACTGTAATATGATTTTAGTTAAATTTTTATCTGTATTTTTGATATATACAAGTATCCAAGGAGTTATTAGTGATGGAGCATTGGAGGAGCCTGGAGGGCTCTATATCATAAAGCTGAGCTATACTAGAGATTGTGCGTTTAAAGGCTTGACAAGTTAGAACAAATAAAGCTATAAAGGAGCATAGAGGATTAGAGAAGCATTGAGTTGTGGACACACTTACCAATATAAAATATAGTTCAGTGAAGCTTTCGCCAATACAGAACCTCGGGAAAGAGTTTAAGCAATTTTTTAATCAATTGGACCTAATTAATCAATTGATTGCAAGCATAAACCTATTCTTCAATCATTTGTATCATCTTCGCTGAATGGTAAAAAAACAATATTGTGTGCCTACCGGCCCTACCCTAACAAATACTCAACACCTCCACTCAAAATGGCCATAAGAATTTAATGAAAATGTCTTAAAGAAGTTTATTCATTAAGGCCTCATTAGAGAGCATTTAGGTATTTTTTTTATTATCTCTTATAATACTTATTAAATTTAAATGAACTAAAATATTTTAATAAATTTAATAAGAATTTTCAATTTTACTGAATTATACTTTCAATTTTAAAAATAAATCTAATATACTATTTTTGAACACATATTACCTAACAATTTTAGAACACTTTCAAATGATTTTAAATAATAAAACATTTCAAAAACTAATCTGCTAATTTATTTAAAAAATTATACAATGTGTTAATTTGTTAACACAAATACATTGGAATCATTTTTTTTATAGATTAAAATTTAGGTTATTTTTATTATTTTTTTTATCATCAAATTCTAATTAGGGTAGTTAAACGTGGACAATGACTCAATGAGCGGTTAAAATTTGCCTTCATTAGCAAAAATTTTAAGGGTTGACCCCATGACAGTCAACGCACCTACTTAATTCCCTTTCCCTCCAAGTAAACTGTAAACCCTCTCAAGTAGTCAAGTGGCGGCGCTTTAACAGTCATGCACATGCCCTTTCAAAAAAACACTTCCAACTATCGATGTTTCCATTCCCTTCGGATCCAATTCCGGATCTCAACCAAGCTATTTAAGCGCCGCGAGAGGGCTTTGCTTTCGGGTCCGCCCTCTCCTCCTCCGATTTTTCCGTCCTTGCCTCCAGCCACCGCCGCTCCCGCTCCCGGCCTCTATCGACTCTAGGACCCTCCCGGCATTCTCGCCTCTCTCTGCGATCGCCGCTGGAGGTCGCTTCGATCCCCTCTCGAGCTCGGAGTTGGCGGATTCGGGTTTCTACTCCTCTGTTCTTTTAGGCAGCTGCTTCCGGGGTTTGGGAGGTCCGTCAATTCGGATCTACCTCGGCGTGAGAGTCTGGCGATGGATTACGGCCCGACGGATAGCAGCGGTGAGTCGCATTTGCACATTTGGGGTTGGGATTGGATTGGTCCGTTGTTTAGGTTTTGGAGCGTGGATTCTCGTAAAGATCATCAATTTTTTTTTCGGGGAATAGGAAACTAGCTGAAGTAGCTAGTGGTAGGCTTGCAGTATAATGGGTTGAAAACCTTTCACTTGGATGGGGACTCTGGTCTAAGGTATCAATTTTTTCGATAAAATTTTCTCCTGTGGCTCTCTATCTGCTGGAAAAGGAACTTATGTGCTTTGACACATCGTCATACCTCCGGACCTTTGCAGTCATCATGATCATGATCATTATCATCGTCAAGTTGTGTTTGTCCTAAGTGTTTAGCAGTTTAGGATCAGCTACGGATCTTATCATTTTACTGAAGTCTATGCATTATAAGTAGTATTCACATCAATTAAACTTTTACTACATTAACAAAGTTTATTTTTCTCTCTCTTCCTCATTACGTAGTTACCTCTTCCATTCTAATTGATTCAACAATTCTAACTACAGAATCTACCGGCTTAATCATTCTCATGATTTCTCTTACATTAAACTTGATTCGGATTCTCTGGATGTTAATCCTCCACTCCTCCGCTTAGCTTCATTGTATGTATAATTGTTTGTTCCAATCCTTATATAGCATGGTGAACTTATCAAGTTGTATAAACCCTTTGGAACTTAGACCCACTTACCCTATGGAAATCAAGTTAAGTTGCATAAACCCTTTGGAACTTAACTCACTTACATGCTCTCATCTAATGCAAGATATTTGTCCTTGCATTGATAGAAATTGTTACTAATAAGACATTAATAGAAATATTGTTACTAGCAAAATGAATTAGAAGTCCAGTGTTATACGTTGTTGAGTTATTTTTATACATTCTGAGTTAATTTTTAATCCATTTAAAGCTGGCATTTTAATCCTTGTCCTGCACTTCCTATTTTTTCTTGATTATCCTGCCTTCAAGGCTTACTATGTTAGCAAGATTGCACGTAACCTACTTCCATGTGTAGATGCAATCATTAGTTTTCAAATTTCCTTTTGATATTTGAGCATCATGTTAAATGCTTTCTAAGAATGGAAATTTGTCAAAATGTATAGCTACTGTCAACCATTTCTCTTAAGTCATCATTTGCAGGCTTCTATTGTAATTTGATTATTTCATACATGCTGCAGGAACTGATGATGACCTTCCACCATATTTTCAAAATCGTGGAACAGCTGCACGGCCTGTGGCTGGTGGTGGAAAATCTAACGTTGGCACCCTTCCACCCTCTAGAGCACAGAATGATATGAAGAACCTAATACATCAACTTGAGCAGGAAGCATACTGTTCTGTTCTTCGGGCATTTAAGGCCCAATCAGATGCTATCACTTGGGTATTCATCAAGATGCATATATAAGTTTTTCTTATTTAACATATGGTTCTTAAGGTTGATTTAAACAAATATATTTTTGCAGGAGAAGGAAGGTCTGATTACTGAATTGAGGAAAGAACTGAGATTAACCAATGAGGAACACAGAGAACTATTACACAGAGTTAATGTTGATGATAATATTAGGCGTATAAGGTCTGTCTTCAAAAGAAAATGTCAACTTGATTTTCTTAAACCTTTGTGGAGAAATATTAACTAATTAGCTTGGCCCAATTTTAGGTTTGATTTTAATTTCCCCAAATTGGCTGTGTGTGTATGTGTACATGTGATAAAAGGTGTGTTCAACAAGTATCCTTATAATATGTATGCCAACTATGCATTTTGCCTTCATTAAAAATAGTCAAGAAACTCAACAATGGTGAACCTTCATATGTGCTCAAAGTCATGTGTGCTTGATAGTTCCTTTGATATTAGTGTCCTTAATCTTTTACATTAAGCTTAGGCACTAAACACATCAATTAGAAGAGAAAAGTCAACTGTTGGTGATGCAATTGACAAATATAAATTATTTTCTATCATTTGAATTATAAATTGATCATCCTATCTTATTTCTCCTTGGTATGGTGAAGCCATCAATCATCTCAGTGTTGACAATGCCACATACTATGCGATTTGTCTCATTGTATACATTCAATTATATAACTATTATTTCAATACATCTATTATGATTCATCTTTCATTTACCTTCAATGTTTTTTTATCTTACCTTCAATGTTCTATCGAATTTGTTTCTCTTTCGTTATAAGATGGTAGTGGAAGTATGCAATGGTGTAGAACTAAAAGAAGTAATTCATTGATGTTTTGTTAACTAATCAATTCCTAACTTATTTTAACAATGAAAATTTATGAGTATATTATTTTTACCTTTTATGGCATTTGTATATTTATGGTTTTGTTGTTATGACATGCATATTTAAATATATGTAAGACTAAATGGTTTTAAGAGATCTTGCTTGCTCAAACTTTGTTGATTCAAACATTCTTATACATATAATTACTTTTCTTTTTATTTTTAAATTCTTGAATATTTGATATTATATATTAAATATAATTGAACTTTTATTTTTTTTGTTCATTTAAATATGTCTTCATTTGTGTTGGTGTGTTGATCACATAAGAAAATATGTCCTAGGTTATGCAAGTATGAATAATGTTTCTTTAAGCTCGAATATTGTAGTATCATTTTCACTAACTTCTAGAATGATCTTTATCATTTATGTATGTATTAATTAAATTTGCAGTACAAAAGACCTGCTGTACCCTGTTCAAAGAAATAGTTAAATAATATGAAAGTTTGTTTTTGCGATGCATGGATTATTGACTTGTTGACTAAAAGTCTGATGCCTTGTTAGGGAGTGGAGACAGGCTGGTGGAGTGCAAACTAGTTTAGTGAACAATGCTCAAACTGCGCTTGATGTGATTCCCAGTCCCACTGTTTCAGCTTCTCAGAAAAGGCACAAGACATCAAACTCAGCAGCTGCTTTATCTATGGGAGGATCTCTCCCTGTGCTGCACTCACAACCAGGTGCTGTTTCACTACATCCATCAGCATCAACTGCAAAACAAGGAAATATAGCAGGGGCTAGAGGCAAGAAGACTAAACCAGTGAGTTAAAAGTTCGTGGATTTATGATGGTGGAGATAGTTTTCTTGGTTGTTATTTGCTTTCTATTGAATTTTATTTCCTGCAGAATCCTCCTGGTTCAATTGGAAGGGATCAAGTTAAAAACATAGCAGCAGAATCTGCTGATGTCCCAGCAAATACTTCATTGGTGGGACAGAAAGTAATGACAAGATGGCCTGATGATAATAACTTCTATGAAGCTGTTATAACTGACTACAAACCTCATGAGGTTGATTCACTTAGAATGCATCTGCTATTTCACTTCAGGGCAGCTACTAACCAATGTGCCAATGTCATAATATTTTCAGGGTTTACATGCTCTTGTATATGATATGGACACAGAAAATGAGACATGGGAATGGGTCAATCTCAATGAGGTAATGTTTAGTAATGACTGGCTATGTAGTTCTGCCTTTTGCTTCTTGGGGTTTTGTGCAATACAGTTACCATGTTGGGTTTAATGGTCTGTTCCATTGGCATACTGCCATTTATCCAAGTAAATGATCTCTTGAATTTTGATAAAGGACTACTATTCTCCTTTGCCTTTGTTATGTACAAAACCGGTATTTTCAGAGCTGGAATGCTTATAGCATAGTAAAATGTGGACCTTTTAATTATTTTCAAATATTTCAATTTCTTGATTTTTTACTATTTGTGAAAAACTTGTTGATCGATATTTTTTGAGAAAATTGGGGCTGTACACTTAATACATGTAGTGTCAAACATGTTTTATTCTTCTTCAAAGTATCTCCTTTTCCCATCTTTTTTTTGCACAAGGCAAATACAACCCAAATGTCTAGAGCTATATGTAGCCATCTCCGAGGTTCAGGTATTGGTATGTATTGGTACCATGTATATATTGCTACATGAAATACCAGTGTATACAAGTTAAGACCATCCAGACGTTCATTCAACTCTTCAATTTTGTCCCCACCTATGTGACCTATTTATTTGCAAAGATAACAAATCTATTAATTTCATAGATAACACAACAGATTACAAGCATGCTAATCTTTATTACACCTTAGTTAGGAACCTTCGTACTAGTATCCATCAATATGAACTCCTAAGTGTTAAAACAGTTCAGATGCTTGGTATCAGTGGCTCGTTGGAGATGCAAGATTTTTGGTGCTACTGCTCATCCATACAGGTTGGAGCTGGTTGGCATAAATAGAGAAGAACAAGAGCTATTACTTCTATGTCATTAACAGGATCTTCCAAGGTTTAAACTACCATTCTAGTGCCTGGCATCTGTGGTTTGAGAAGTATTGCTTCTGACTCATTAATGGGAGCTCCATGGTGTAAATACTGTTTTAGTGCTGGATAACAGTAGTTGGTGTGCTGTTCGGCACCAATCAGGAAGAAGAGGGTTCTAACTATCTAGTATTATAGAAGAGTTCAGTGAGTTAAACACACCAGAATGCATGTCAAATTATGGAAGAACCCATAATTTGGGAATACAAAGAAGGAAAGAATTTATAGTAATATGGATTGTGGTAGTGGTTCACTTGTGACTTGACTTTTGGTATATTTTAATATTTGTGCATGTATCATTTTCTTTGTATAGTATTTAATAGTTAGTAAATGTTTATTTAATATACTGGCCTATTTGGTACTTCTATGATTATTAAATACTTTTCCCTCCTTTCCTCTTCCTCTCATCCTGTTCTTTATTTAAATGGCACCAAAGCACCTATTTCCTCCTTGCCTTATTCTTTTATCATGTTTCCCATCCAAGATTCCTTGTTATTCTATCAACAAAGTAATCTAAATTCCACCACATGTGCCAAATCCTCAACCACCATCTACATTGCCCCTTTCTCTGCTAATGTGACACCATACTGGATCTTACAAGGATATAATACTTTGGGATAATCATCTTTGTAATGAACCATAATTCAATGTAGTACCTCTATTGCACTTAGGAAATCATGGAGGTAAATGCCATTTACTAATAGAAGGAAAAAATCTCATCCTATGCTGTTTAGCCCTTGTTTTGGTCCTCCCATTCACCCGATCAAGCGATAGAAGGTTTTTGTCCTCTGCAACCTTTACTAGCTGTACAAAGCTCATGGCTTTTGTCTCTTGCATTACCTCATCTTTCTCTTACTCATCCTATCCCATTGCTGCTAGCTCTCATGTATAGAATCACTTACCCTAGTACCATTTTCATCGTGAATGCTTGTGTTGTGTACTAAATTTGCATCCCTACTATTTGGACTTGTGGAAACTTGTTGAAGTCTAGTATATCTCTGATAACGGTTTGTTAACGATCTAACCTGATAACTTTCTTTGCTCAGTAGACAATGCAACCATGTTCACTTGTAGGAACATTGAACAGTGGTCAGTTGCTTTTTAATGGTGAATTTTCCTTTATCTAATGGGTTTGGCAATGCCTTTGCTCTAAATGGGTATATGAAGACATATTGTATATTTACCATAGTAACACCAATGAGTATCTGTAAGAGGTTAGGATTGGCTTCCCATGGGCCTACTTTGACATCCAAATCAAGGACCTCTCAAGGTTTGATGGTAGGAAGGCTACAGCTGAGGTTCTTCATTACCTATTCCAGGACTAGGATATTTCTCATCTTATATAGACTTTAGATTTTGCCTTTGTTTTCGCTGGGTGTTA
The DNA here is from genome assembly GCA_037177415.1 of Kaempferia rotunda. Taxonomy (NCBI): domain Eukaryota; kingdom Viridiplantae; phylum Streptophyta; class Magnoliopsida; order Zingiberales; family Zingiberaceae; genus Kaempferia; species Kaempferia rotunda. The sequence goes on along the minus strand of JBAMIB010000086.1, from coordinate 2,035,625 downwards.
GATGCAACCGTTTGTGTTCTAGTTGGTAACAGTTTGACTTTAGGAATTACCCCTTGTATGTTTATATAGCAAACAAGGAAATCTTGTTGGGTAAGGATCTGAACTGCTGTTGAGGAATTATTGATTATTATCTTGGTGTAGATATTAGCTTAAATGGAGTTTTTCCATCATTTAAAATCTTCTTTCTAAGTCTATCACCCACAAGCTGAGCCTAAACTGGCCAAGTTTCTGCCCCATCATATTTATCAAATTGTTGATACTAAAAGTTCTTGAAGAATAGTTACTCTTTCTATTCACAATGATTAGTAACATCAATTTAATTTCAATTTTCTGTTGAAGAATATTATGAATTGATTAACTTTCTATAGATGCTTGATAGAGAATTCACATGTCCCCGGGGCTATGGTGCAGTGGTAAGGGCGCTCAGTTGTCTCCTAGGCATCCACGGTTTAATTCTCAGTTATGACGCATTTGTAGGGATATTTCCTCCAAATGAGACTCGCAACTAAGAGATGTTAGGCTTCTGGGTCGTCCACCACGAGTGCTTCCCGATTTACCTGGTGGCCGGTGGGAAACTTTCGTGGGGCCGGGCCGGTCACCTCAGGCTCGACGTTACCCAGCCTAATTAATCATTTTTGATAGAAAATTCACATACATAAATTCATGTATATAGAGAAAAAGAAATCTTTCCTGTACCATTGTATAAAACAGGAAAAATGTGACAGTAACTTGAAACATCTTAAATTCATATCCGGTTTAACTAAAAAATAACAACTTAAATTATGTTATCTTTTGGATTTATATGTGTTAATTTAATAACTAGGTTCTTTAGGTCAGTAAACATAAATTGTTTGAGCCCTTGTCAAGGCATTACAAAGTTATCAAATGCCTTGTTTTATCCTATCTTAAAATTTATGTTCAACCTCATTTTAGGTTGCATGACGAGATGGGTATTTAGGTTGCATGAATATTGTATTCATTTCTGAGCTAATGATTGCGCTGTTTACTGAAACAAGAATTCTTCTGCCTTAAACAGCCACCACTAAGAACTAGCATGCCTTGCAGCTTGTGCATAGTTTGCCATCTTTTTTAATTTGAGGCTAAATCCACTTTGAAGCTTATAAGTTGATGAAATGATCAGTTAGTTCATGCCTCTCGCCCCAATTTTTGTTTTTTAAACAACTTCCTGCAATATTGTAATAAAGGTTGCAACTCAAATAAAAAGGAATTGCAAAAAATCTAATATCCGTTTCAAAACAAAACACAAAGTAATCTTTCATTAATTTGGCAGATCAACTGAGATTTCTGCAGTCTTAAATCTCAGTTTAAATTTTCTTTTCATGGCAGATTTCTCCTGAGGATATACGATGGGCAGATAACGAACCTGGTAAGTCAAAACCTGGTGATCGCCATCGACCTATTCTAGGTAGCAAGAAGTCACGCCTCAATGGCATCAGTCCAGGTTTGGGCAGGGGAAGAGGGCCAAAGAACCAATTCAGCAAAAATTACATGTCATCGCAAAATTGGTCTGGGAAAAAGGGTTCTCAGAACATTACAATACTAGATACAAAAGTTATTGTTAGGGATGTAGGTGAACAGATTGTTACATTTGTTGAACTGCAAAAGGTGTTGGTGTCTAATGCATTGTTCCGCTGTTCTCTTTAACTTGCAGGTGGAGAGAATTCTCGACATTAGTCCTCCAGATCATCAAGAGATTGAGAAGGCAAAGAAACTTCTCAAAGTAAAGACGAATTTTACAAATCAATTTTAGTCTTTGGGCCACTTGTAAGTTACTTTTTGACTTGTGTGCCCATGCCATTTCTACAGACACATGAGCAGTCACTGGTGGAAGCCATCGCAAAGCTTGATGATAACATGTCTGATAGCGAAAACGGTAGTGCATTTTACATCAATCCTCAGCCTTTCCTAAGTTTTATTGGACTGAAACATGTTTACATACCAAATGCATCCTGTCTATTCATTGGAAATTTGGGTTAAGTTCGATTACCTCTTGCACGTGCTAATGAAAATCTTCTTATGACAGAGGAAGATGACCAGTTATCACATAGACAAACTAAGGAGAGAGGCCTGGCATGGACTGACTGGCCACGCAGACGTAAAAAAGAATTTCATTTGCAAGGCGTGCTTGAAGGTGGAGGTCCTGATGTCGATCATATAGTCGGAGATGGTACTGCATCCAACTATCACAGAGACGACTACTATGGGATATAATGTTCTGCTTGGCAACCTATTCTTCAACAATGGTCCAAGGATGCAAAGTGCATGCAATTTCATGCATTATCAACCGGATGAGTAAATTCAAGTGGCCTTCCAATTAGGTGCGGGGCCTCTGATGTATCGATTCATAAGGATCTCCTTCAGATTCATTGGAGCACACTGTTCCATGATGGATACAAATGTAACTTTAAGGGGCATGAAATGTCAGTACCAGCATGTTCATTCTGAGATGATCTTTCTTTATTTTTGCACTTGCTATATTTTTCGAGTTTATCAGTCAGTTCAGTGAAGCAAACTTGTGATCTTTGCCAAGGAAGGTCAGTGTATTTACACTATGATTCAATATTTTTTATCCATAGCTTTTTTTTCGCTGAATGATCCATGTTTTTCTTGTCACATTAAGAAATATGACTTGTAATCATAATTATTATGATGTCATTTTTATTAGAAGATATGGTCTTATCAACAGCTTTGAATCCTAAGGTCTTATTCTTAGGTGGATAAAGTATTTTATATTTTTCATATTTAGTAAAGAGATAATTTTGAGGAATAAATAATTTTTTTAATTTTTTTATAAGAGGATGAAATATTAATTTTTTTAAATTGAAATGTATGGAATCAAATTTAGTTGAAAGAAGTCATGGAGTACAATTAAATTTTAATTTTCTTGCCCTGTGATTGTTTTTTTTTGTTTATTTATTTATTACGCCATTGGTAAATAAATTGAATATTATGATAAAAGAATGTACAGGCAAAAATCTCTTCGTTTTCCCAAATAGTGAAAGGGTAAAATCCCATTTTAATTTCTCCTAAATGCTTTATTGGTCAGATTGTGCCCATTTTGATTTCTCCTAAATGCTTAATTGGTCAACAGGGAAAAATTATGATTTTGGTCCTTATATTTAGAGTGATAACATTTTTGGTCATTTTCTTTTCACGTTTGACACTTTTACCTTGCGCCTTTATTTTTTTTGGTGCTGTTGGTCCTTTTCATCGGTAGCAACAAGTAAACTGGTAATTGAGATATTTTTGCAAAATTAAAAAAAATGTCTCTTGAAATAATATTTCGAAAGTTAAAAGAGGCAACCCTGGAAGGAGAGCAGGGATGACAATGGATTGGATTCGGGTCAAATTCTATATCCTCCATCCTCATACCCATTGAGTATAGGATATCCGATGGATATACCTATACTTATTAAAGAATTGGATATCTTCTATATTTATAATTTTTCTTCTTTCTATCCAACTATTATCATTCAAAAAAATATATTGAAATTAAAATTATATATATATATATATAATTAAAAAATATTAAACATCTATTTAGCTTCCTAATATCAACAAAATAGTTGATAGATTTTGAAAAAAGAAAATTTTCTCTAATATATATATATGTATATAGTATTTAATCAGGTATTGATACTCCCTCCATACCCTCCTCCATTCGGGTCGGATATTAGATCCTTCATCGGATTCTGATAGAATTGTCATCCTGAATCAATCCACTTCCGAATCAGAATCACATGTAACAAACGAAATATGTCAAAATTCAGCAACTCCAGAATAAAACTTTTGAAGAAGCATTAGAGGGGACTTGTGACTTTTTTATTTTTTATTTTTCATAAAACGAGATAGTAGTGGAAACAAATAAAAGTAATACTAACACTTTTAGTTTTACTTGGTTCAAAATTTGTGACGACTCCTACTTCATATCCCGTAATTGTCGATCGCTTTCATGGGATAATTACCTATTTTTAATTATATATATATATATAATATTAATTTTAATATTATTTTTTGAATGATAATAGTTGGATAGAAAAAAAAAAATTATAAATATAGAAGATATCGAATTCTTTAATGAGTATGAGTATACCCATCGGATATCCTATATACATGATGGGTATGAGGATGGAGGATATAAAATTTGATCCAAATCCAACCCATTGTCATCTTTGCTCTCCTTCCAGGTTGCCTCTTTTAACTTTCGAAATATTTTTTTGAGACATTTTTTTATTTTTGTAAAATATCCCAAATTACCTGTTTACTGGTTGCTACCGGTAAAAAGGACCAAAAGCGCCAAATACAACAAACGTGCAGGGCAAAAGTGTCAAACGTGGAAGGAAAATGACCAAAAGTGTTATCACCCCAAACATAAAGGACCAAAATCATAATTTTTCCGCAGAGATCATGACATGTTATAAAAGCAGGCTACGATAATTTAGTCGTCTCAGTTTGTAGTATTATTAACTGTCTCTAATGGTTTGGTATTCGATTTGGTAAGGGATTATATATATTAATTCAATATACAAGATTAATTAAATAAATAATCTTAAATAGTTCTTTAAACTAAATAAATATGTTTGAACACATATGTATCGTTGTGAACAGCATTCGTGAACAGTGTTCGTGAACCATGTTTATTAATAAAATTCTTATAAACATACTAAATAAAAAAAATAAAATAAAATAAATAAGTTTGAATTATCAAGCTCAATAACCAATTAAATAAATAAAAGTTTCAAACAATCAAATAAACTTAAATTGAAAGCTCTATAACATCTAAACGAGCAATGCTCAAGTCAGGTTTAAAGCAAGCTCAAGCTCATAAAAATAAACCAAACCAAGCTTGCAATACAAGAACTTTGATATAATTAGCGACGATTAGTTTCGTCGCTAATACATGGGGTTTTGTAGCTAATAATTATAATTATGACGATAAAAAGTCGTCGCTAGTATCGTCGTTATAAGTGTGTCGTAAACATATATTAGCGACGAACTTTAAAACTTCGCCGCTAATATTTTAGCGACGTTAATATAATCATCGTAAATAAAATTTTTCGCCGCTAAAGTCTTTGTAGCCATATAAATATTTTCGTCGCTAAATTTAATTTTGCCGACGAATAAGCTATATATCGTCGCCAACATCTTAGAGTAAATATTGGGATTATTAGCGACGAAACTAGTATCTTCATCGCTAAAGTATTTGCTACAAATTACTATATCGTCGCTAAATAACCATAGTTCGTCGCAACACATTACTATAAATTGTGATACATCAGAGAGGTTAACGATGATATTGGGTTATTTCGTCACTAAAATTAATATTAATGATGAAATATTGATAATTCGTCGCTAACTTCTATTTTTTAAAAAAATTATCTA
>JBAMIB010000086.1:1864860-1878706 GCA_037177415.1 Kaempferia rotunda | reverse complement strand
CTCGGATTAGTTTTCTTTATGAAAATTTTAATCCGGGGACGTGGGATGCTTTGAGACTCCGAGCACGATTTCCAACACAGCCAGTCATCGCACCCCACCTCAGGCAGGCACCATCTATGCACTAAGCCTTCTGAGCACCCGAACCGAGTCCGGGCGCCTAGATACACTTTTTATCATATTCTGATTTTCTGTACCAAAGAGTTATCCAAGAAAAAATAATATAAAAATATAAATTATATTTGATAGTCTCCGGACTGTCTAGTCCTAACTTCAAGTTTCACTAAAACCTTAGGTAGGACCAACGCTTACTGTTCCCTCAACCAGGAACGCATCCTTACTGGTTCGCTCCTTTAGTATCTTACCTTCACTCACAAGTTGTAGACTTCCTTGACTGAGTCCCTTGACCCATTAGGACTTCCTGCCAAATCTCGACCAATTTGGACTTCAGCCAGTTGTCAACCCAACTTGACTTCCTTCTGTAAAGTTTCAACCAATATGAACTTCGTGTCAACTATCAACCTAGCTGGACTTCAGCCTAGTGACTAGTCCTTTAGACCTATCAAGTTATATCTTGCACACTTGATAAAAGTGTTAGATCACAAAGTATCTAACTTTAACTGTTTGTCATTTATCAAAACCTGAGTTTAATTATTGGTGTCAACTGTACCAACACATAGTACCTTCACCGCTCGATTCGCCAGTACCCAATTTTGTTGCTTCTAAGCACTCGGTTACTGAGAGGTCTGACACTCGAGAATCTATAGCCCCTTATGAAGGTTCATAAGTAAAATAATAATATTTTATTTTATTTCAACTATCTTAATTATTTAAAACTTTTTGTTTGTAATTTTATGATAGGTTTGATAATTTTATGCGTGTTATTTATGAGATTAATAGAATCGTAAATAACCATTAGAGATGGGACTTGATAAATTATATAAGCACTCCAACACCCACAAGCGAGCTCTATGGAGGAGCGAGTTTATGGTATATCTCCTTCATTTTATATCTTAAATAAAAGTGAATATATAAATAAATATTAATTTTCCATTGCAGTGATAATTCACTTGGGACCCTAGTGATGAGTTGGAAATAAGGAAGATTTTTAAGAAAACAAAATATGGCAATCACATTCGCCATGTATAATCATGCAAAAATAAGAGGGAAAAACCATCATTTATCACTAAGGAAAACTGGATTAGGATTTTCAATTTTTGGGCAACCGAGGAGTGTAAACAAAGGAGTCACCAAAATAAAACAAATCAATCTTTTAATTCTGGAGACATGTCTATGACATATGTGGGAGGCTATATCAATATCGATGAGCATAAATGCAGATTGGCAATTTTTTTAACTCTTCCACTATTTTTGCAATCTATTTCACACTATTGAATTATTTATAATTATCTTTTTTAGACCAAAGAAATGGGAAAAGAATCTGTATTTATAGATATTTTCACCCGCACCTTTCAAAATGATAAGACAGTGCTAAAACAATAAAGGTTTGGATAAATTTGAGATTTTAATTTATAATTTAGACTCTATTAGTTATGTACCTGCTCTGACTTTATATTCTTGAGTTTCTAAAATTTATTATAAATTTATTTTATTTTTTATTACAATACAGGACAAATACAGTGCTAAAACAATCAAGGTTTGGATAAATTTGAGATTTTAATTTTTAATTTAGACTCTATTAGTTATGTACCTGCTCTGACTTTATATTCTTGAGTTTCTAAAATTTATTGTAAATTTATTTTATTTTTTATTACAATACAGGACAAATATGTTGTGCTAAAGGCAACACAGGCATGTTTAGGTATGCTAGTGATAATATTGTGGGGTTTGAGGTGTCTGTTGGTAATGATTTAGATTGATAGCGATATGTGAGTGGGGGGCAAAAGCTAGAGGAAGGATATTGAGAATGAATTCTTTGAGCAGAACTCATAGAGTTGGTCGTACATCTTCTTCCTCGTCACCCGCAATAAGAACTCAAATACATCACTTAATTGAAGAGGTAACCCAACATGATTTGATTTTGCGACATTTTCTGTTAGGTTCTGCTCCAAGTCAGATTCCATCTGGTTCCGGTGGTGATGGCGATGGTGGTGATGATGGCGGTGGTGGTGGTGATTCTTAATGAATTTCTTTTGTATGAACATTTGTTATTTGATTGAGTTTGTTATATATATATATATATATATATTTAATATTGTTAATTTTTTTTGAACAGGATGGTAAATCTATGTTGGAGGAAGTAAGTCTTTACCTATTAAGTTTTATGTTAAGATTTTATTTTTTTTGCATGTTATGTTATAGTTGCTTTTATATTTTTATTTTACCTTGATACTTTGCATGTTATGTCATGTTTTGCATATATTTGACTTGCCTACTATTAATCTATGCAAAGTTAGCTATATAGATTTCGATACTTTTATTATGTCATGAAATATTTGATACATGTATTTTTTATTACATGACATATATATATTTTGTTATGCTTAGTTACAAGTTTCATGTATGTATATTGTTCCGGTGATGAACCACGTGGAGGGTCGGAGTCAGAGAAGTAACCGAAGACAAGGCGGTGGATGCTGACTAGGAAGAAAGGGGGGCCTGCGAGATCAACATGAGCGTTAAAGGAACCCACCGAAAAAATTTCGGTGGAAACCCCTCCGACGCTCAAGTCAGAAAGAGAGAGAATAAAGGTTGCGAGAAGAAAAACTTTGAGAGTTTTTACCTAGGGTTTCTCCTCCCTTATATAGAAGCGGATGGTGTCCTTTCTTCATGATTAGAGCTGACTTGGCAACCATTCCGATATTTATGACCCTGTCAATAAGGGAAAAGAATCGATAGATATTTCAGTGATTACCTTTTTAATTAGTTATTAACTAATAATCGGATAATAAATACTTTTCCTAATAATAGAATCTCTCCCCCTTTTTAGCATTAATTATTACCGAAATTTCCTGGGGAGAAGCGTGCGAGCCTTTTATAAGAGGGTCCACGTTCATACTCGATGGGTTTCTCAATAGTATTTGCCCATGGTGACCTCGGGACTTACTACGCTCAAGATGACCTAGGGACTTATTGTGCCCAAGGTGACCTCGGAACTTAGTGTGCCCAAGGTGACCTCGGGACTTACTGTACCCGAGGTGACCTCGGGACTTACTGTACCCGAGGTGACCTCGGGACTTATTGCACCCGAGGTGATCTTGGGGCTTTGCTTACTCGACAATTTCACCAGCTAATCCTCTCCTCTTAATACCCGGATCATATATGTTTCATACAATTAAGGATGAATATCTTTTGTCATCTAAACCCTTGATCTATTATGATAATAATTTAAGTTTTATTTGTTATAAATATTAGACACGAATATCATTGATAAGTTAGACAATTTTTTTTGTCATAAATGTTAGGAAAAGAAGAACGGAAGAAGACAAAAGAAGTTTATAAGGCATGATGATTTTATTTTATTTTTTTTGTCATTTGGATGACTTCTTAGATTTGTTGTTTGGATATTATGACTTGTTGTACATGTTGTTTGGATGTTGTTTAATTGTGTATGAATATGTTTAATTTTGGATAACTTCCTTGAATGTTAATAGGATATATGTTTAATTGTAGGATGTGTTGGATATGTTTAATTGTAGGATATGTTGATGATTATGATGTGTTGCATGTTTGATATGTAAATATGATAAAGGTAAAAACGGGGAGATGCTAGAAAAAAATTTAGAGTTTTGCGACAAAAATATTTTTGTCGCAAACCTATCATAATTTTGCGATGAATTAGGATTCGTCGAAGATATGAATCTGGTCTTATCCTAAATCTACAATAAATATAGATTTGTCGCAGATAGATTTTCATCTCAAATCTGCAAAAAAAATATATTTTTTTAACCGTAGCTTCTTCACAAATGTGCAACATTTTTTGTGATAAATCTAGACTCATTGCAAATTTGGAAGAAATTTGGATCCGTCGTAAATTTGCGATGAAAATGTGTTTTTGTCGCAAATATGTGATGGAAAAGGGATTTTTTGGCAGCGGCTTCTTTGTAAATATGCAAGGTTTTTTACGACTAAAAATAATTCATCGCCAATATGCGATGAAAATATATGTTTGTTGCATATTTGAGATTATGAAATTTGCCATGAATTATTTTTCATCACATAAAATTAAAATTTGTCACAAATTTTGCGACAAATGAAAAAAATTGAGGTACGTAACAGAGTGTGTGAAATATCAAAACTATATATAACCAATTATAATTATTTCTTTCACAAATATATTTTTAATTTGCATATATCAACACTCAGGATTAAGTCTTTAAAAATATTGACGCAAACCAGGGTTGTCTCAAGCCTATCTGAGGCTCTAGGTGAAAAAAAATTAGGTCTTTGATGACATTGGTTAAAAAAAAATTCTCATCTTTTTTTATTTAGACTTGAAACCGACAAAGATTCATACTTGAGATCGAAAAGGGTGGATTTTAAAAATTAAACAAATTAAAATATTAATTTTAAAAAAAAATTATATAAAATTAAATTGTCTTACTTTTTAAGATATAAAATTTTAATTAAATTTTCATATTCTAATTTTGATAAGTTAATTCAAAGAAGTATAAGTGTTATAATATTAAACAATATATTATTATTTGATATAATAATACACCTTAAGCAGATAATAAGTCATACCAGATCTCCTGGTCCGCAATCTCTGATCCTCTCCTAGTCGGCAATCAGGAGGGTCGTTGGATCATATCAGGGATCCGTGTATTGGTCTCTCCTGATATGATCCAATGACCCTTCTGATTTGGACTAGGAGGGGACCAAAGAAAGTGGACCAGAGGATTTGCGCTCATAATAAGTGCACAATTCATTTAACTGGAAACAAGTATATTCAGAATTGTTTAAAAATGAAGAAAAATAAAGGATGATGATGTTCTTATTGATTAGAGGATAAAACGTCACCAACAAAAGAGAAAGTTAGAATTGAGAGATATTGAAGAGAAATAAATCAGATCTTATAAAATAACATCCATAATTAAAAATAAATTTAAAATGTTAAAAAGATATGAAATCCGAAGCTGTCTAGAGAATGAAATTCTACACATCTTTTATCATAATGTTCTTAAAAATATATATATGAAAATATATTTAATATTAAAAATAATGATCCTAATTTTTTGAGAATAAGATTATATAAATTTTTTATCACATGAGTTCTATTCTTTCTATTTTTTTTTTAAATATACATAAAAATATATTAAATATATTAAAATAATGTGTCTCAATAAAAATTGGGACTCTAGGCATATCCCTTACTAGTCTATACCTAAAGCCGGCCATGACGCAAACCAATCCAAAGCTAGCAAAGTAAAAGATAGATTCATTCAAGTTAATGCAATGTGATCCATATACTTCACATTCTAATGCTGTTCTTCCCTTTTGACAACTTTTTTGTGCTCATCTGCTACAATTCATTTGCTCTTATATTTGTCTTATTAATTAAAGTTTGCAAAAGCGAATGATTCCTGCTGCCAAAGATGTATATTATGGCCCCCTCAATGGCCTTCCTTTTGGGTTCCATGTGTTGCATTGCCTCCACATCCCCAGATAAATTACATGTATATTGATCCATTACTTTCTTGTTCTTTAGTGTTTATTCTGGTACTACCGACAAGGAGGACTTTGTTAATTGTTCGAGGGAAAGCGTGGGGTTAAAAGATGAGATTAGTGTCACTAAAAAGGTGATCACGATTTAACAGCACTTATGGAATCTTTAGAAGCAAAGAGCAGTGGTGGGTTGGTGGTGGTGGTGGGTAGGTTTTGGTCTTGGAAGTTAGGCAACTTGCTAGTTTGTCAAAGTTTTCCTTTTAGAAGAGGAAAACAATGACATTGTAGATTTTGTCTAGACATGGAGGAGAGTCATAGTGGTGGCGACAAATGTCTTATTTTGTATGTTGATTCGTCCACAAATGAAACATTGAATCAAAATTTCATTGGATCTTTTATTGTGGGGGTACTTTGTGTACTAATCGAAACCACACATTGAAACCCCACTAGCTTCCTCCTATTTATAAGTCGAACTTCAAAATTCAAACAAGAAGGCCCAATTTACTCTTCCAAAAGTAATGAACCATCGTGGTGAATGAATGATATTTAAGCCATTATATATTATTTTCATGGTGCAAATCATAAATTTATTTTATATCTAATTTTGAGGCAATACAAATTCCACATTTTAAATGTTTTAAGTATTTAAAATAGCCTTTAGCTCTAAATTTAGTCGCAAGTGATTTGCAAAAATAGCTTCCCGACATTTTATATGTTATTTATCATTCAGAATTCAAGCTGAATTATAAAGTATGATATATCCAAGTTAATCGTTTTAAATTTTAAAGTATTCACAAATATAATAATATTAATGCCTAGATCATACCGACAAGCTCATCTATGATTAGCTACCTAGCTAGCAACAACCACTAGAAGGAACAAATAACAGGCAAAGATCATGGAGATGATCGTGTGGGACTGCTGGATGATAAATTGCACATTTTTGCTACCAAATAACAGGCAAAGGCGTTATATAGGGAAGTCTATCTAGCTAGGATGCCTTTGGAAATAAAAAATTATTATAGAGATTTATTTGGCTAAATATTAATTATGAAGGGCTTTGTTTGTTGTGTTGTGTGAGTGGGTTGAGGGAGTTGGATGTGAAGTGCACATACAACCAAGTACACGAGTGCATTACATATGGCATATTGTGGATTGTATTGCTATTCAAATACATTCGGCTCAAACACTAGCTATATTACTATGCAGGGTCATGTTTGGAATATGCACACTAATAATTGGTAGTGTAGTCAAAAAATCAAGAAAATATTTTGACTAGCATAACTTAATTGAGCTGCTGTACATAGCAAAAATATGACAAATAAGTAATACCATCTGACTGAACTGAATCAAGTTTCCGATAAGGAACAAACCTCAGTCAAGGTAAAACTTGATTGAAAGATAACAGACAGTTGCCTTTGCAATTGGCTGAATTTACCTTCATTATGTTGATCTTTCCTACAATAATTGCTCCCTATTCCACCTTCTTATGAGCTTGATTCTCGTGCTTAGGTGGTTCTGCAGGGAAGTACTTGATGCCCACAAGATCACCAACCTTGCTGATAACCTGGAGGAGCACAATCAAAGCTCCAATCAGGTTGAGGCTACTTGAATCAGTGGCCTACAAGAGAGGGAATCTTGAACTTACCTCAAGCCCTTTAACCAAGTCCTCCCTAGATTGAGCAGCAGATATGCAAATTCGAGCCCTTGCAAGAAGAAGAGGTGTGGCTGGAAAAGCAACAGTGACAACAGCGATCTGCAAAATTATAGAAACAGAATGCTATAATTTACACTAGATCTTCTATCAGAAGAGCAATGTTGAACATGACTAATCGCCGAGAGTTCTCAACAGTGCTCAATTAAGTAATTCCAACCGAGACTGAAGGGGGGCCAGATAAGTTCACAAGTTACTTGCTGTAAAACTCCATTATGCTGAAGTTTTATTTGCTAAAGGATCAGGATCATGAGATTTCATGCAAAGACATATGAGATAGTTGAATGGAAATTGAGAAAACGTAACTCACATTATGTCTGAGACATTCCCTAGAAAAGGCTGGAATCTTTGCTGGGTTGTAAAGCATTATTGGCATAACAGGAGAGTCATTGTCACCAAGAACTTCAAACCCCATCTTCTTAAGTTCAGAGCGGAAGAAATTGCTATTTTCACGAATCTGTGCTAGTTTTTGGGCCCCTATACAATGCAACCAAATCAATAAGAAACCAAGCGGACAGGACTAAAAGAATCACAATAGACTGCGGAATTGACAAAATTATCCAACTTTACCTCTACTCGATCCGTCTTCTCCAAGAATAACTTTAATTGCTGATATAACTTGCTGCACAGCAGGTGGGGACATGGAAGTTGCATATAGATGTGCTGGACATGCGTGCTTTAGATATTGAACAATTTCCTGAACAAGAGAAGAGTTCAAAGGTTTTGAAAGTATCTTGTAATTCACCCAAAACAAAGCATATTTGATTTTTTTTTTTCATTAAATTTATATTTTCAAGAGAACCTTGGATGCTGCAATATATCCTCCACAAGATCCAAATGATTTTGTAAATGTGCCCATCATGAGGTCTACATCAGCTGGATCCACACCTAGTAGCTCGCAGACTCCTTTGCCAGATTTTCCAACAGCGCCAATACTGTGGGCTTCATCCAAGTAGGTATAAACCTGTTTAGAGAAAATACCACTCACACTTATTCTACATAGGATTTTCTAGGACAAGCATATGTAGCCCCCATTTGCACGATGATGATTCTGAGTAAAAATACCGAATGAGAAAATGGCCAACAGTAAAACTAAGAAAATATATATGAACCTTATATTTCTTGCAAACAGCTATAATCTCAGGAAGCTGGCAAAGTTCTCCTTCCATGCTGTATATGCCCTCAACAATTACAATAATCTTCTTCCAGGGCCTGTGAGTTCGAGGTTGCCCCTCAGCTATCTGTTCTCTCAATACCTCTTCCAAGTGTGCAGCATCTACAAACCACAATATCAGCGATTGAGAACCAATTATGAGGTAACATTGAGTCTCCTTGGAAAATTGAGAACTTACTGTTGTGCTGGAACACACGGACTGCTGCACCTGATCCTCGAGCACCATTTACAATTGAATTATGATTCAAAGAATCACTAATGATAAGTCCTCCCTGTACAGCATCATGGTTTTTGATAAATTAACAGGTAACAACTGAACTCAACACCACAAATTCCTTTTATAATTTTAAAATCAACAGGAATTAAACTAACAACCTTCCCTATCAGAACTGGAATAATGGCCGAGTTTGTCACATAACCCATGCCTAAAGTTATGGCTGCTGGTTTTCCCACAAACCTTGCAACTAGTAACTCCAGTTCATTGTGCAAGTCAGTTGTGCCTGCACCAAAAAAAAAAAAGTAAAAATGAGATTATGCATTGAAGGCTCTTGCTTGCAAGATTATAAGTAAGATGGACATACCACCATCAACACGGATACTGCAGGTACTGGGAGAATATTTCTTTAAAGATTTAATAACACGAGGTGTGCAGTATTCGTCAGCAGCTGCAAAACCAAGGTAGTTGTATGATCCCAGATTAAGGCACTTGCTAGTCTTTGCAGTTCGGCTGCACAAATTATCAGAAAAATTCTCAATAAGTTGAGTTTACCTTAGATAACAGTCCAAATATTTCCCATTGATACCATCCTCGAATTACATCATATTGTAGTATGACTCAGATTACATTGTGGAAGCCGTATTACATAGACTATGTGGAAGATTCCTAATGTTAAAAATCATGCACCTCAGCAAGACCATATACTTACTGCAATGTCTTGTTATTATCCTTAGAGTAGCGTTCCACCACATCAAACCATGCATCTGGTGCACTTGCAATTGGTCGACTAAAGCAATCCTGTGCATTAAATTGTCATTGCAAGATATCCAACTCATTTAAAGAATTGTTGTTGACATTGAAAAAATAAATAAATTTCAAGAATGTCATGAAGGCAGGTCGACTGACTAACATTCAAAAAATTCTAACCTCACTTGTAAGCACGTGATTTTATTGCAATTTGAGTTGTAAGTTGTTTGTTACAAGTTAACCATATATTCCAACTCGTGTGCACTCAAGAATAATTCAAAGTCATTCAACTCTCAAGGTTTGACATAAATTTCTACAAATATTCAAAAATTAATTTTTGACATGATCTAAGTCATTTAAATTAATTTGCATGGATTCATTGGTGACAAGCAAAGTCAATTTTCATCATAAATTGATAATCAAATAAATTAAATAAAAAAATAAAATTTATCCAAAATTTATTTTAAATTATGCATAAATTAAATAACCTAATTTCAAAATTCATGAGTCATTTTGGTTCAGATTCAAAACCACTCAAACCTACATCCAATAAATACAAATAAAAAGGTGAGATTTAACCAATGAAGCAAAAAGTGATTTTGCTCACCTCAAGCGCCCCTCATCGCTGGCCCCACCAACTTTGCCACCCGAGTACCAACTTGGCTACACTGTGGGGGCAAGGAGAGACTTAACCTAGCTATGAGAGAAGACATACTCACAACACATCTCTTATCCTCCAATAAAATTCATCCATCTCTTCCTTTTTTTTCCCTCTCTCCATGATTCAACTTTGACTTCAATGTCTCCTTTAATTAATCACAACAACCATTTCTCGCACTATTCTTCTCATGCATGACACCCTCATCCCTAGGACATATAAAATGATTAGCATGACCATGGCGCTCAGGTGGCATAGTGCCTTTCGGGACCTCAAATGAGTAGATAGACTTACAAAAAGGATATCCTTTCATGGTTGAGTGGAGCCATCAATTTAATCAATTGTACAGAAGATTGATTGAGGTTGAGTCAAGTACATGGATTTGATGACTTCAGCAAGTACATCGGTGGAAAAGGCAAAGAGGATCAAGACCATTCTAGAATATTAGCCTAGAATTTAAAATGGAGAGGTGATGTAGCATCTTACTGAGATAGATATTGTTAGGTTAGACCTCATTTGCTAAGTTACTAAGCCAAGAGCATGCAGCGGGCGCATGAGTATGTGTGCCTAGAACATGGCTGGTGATCAAATAAAGGTTCAATGCTCAAAGAAAATCATTTAGATTGTTTTCCAATGGCTTTTATGCACATGTCAACTGATTAATTGGACAAGAATATATTTTCTCATCAATTGAGCACTTGGATCAGTAGAAAACTAAGGGGCCTTTAGCGAAAATGAATTTCTTCTAGGAGAGAGTTTTGTGTTAGGAAGTACTAGAGATGAGAGTTCCCCCTTTCTATTGGTGTTAAGAGAGAGGTTTATAGTTGATTGAGATATATATTTTACACTCTGTGGGCAGTGTTTTGTTTGCCTTTTCTTTTACTGTTTCTGATATTATGTAGACAAGTGATTCTCTTTGTGGATGTAGGGTTACATTAATCCATATTAGATTGCTCGTCTTTCTTTATGTGTGTTTGTGTTATTCTACCAAGGTATACGAAGACTCCACCAAGTGACCTTGTGGCAGAGGTTCTCCTGCATTCTACAGACACCAGATTTGGATATATAACTGTGATTTGGTGCCATGAGATCAAGCAAGTAATGCCAGAGTGTTCTCTAACTCTATCAAGTAGTATCAGAGGCACTTGTGATGCTAACAAAAAGGGATGAATGGCTTGAAAAAGTAGGAAAGTAGATATTTGTAAACTGAATTGATTTTGTGAAATTTTACTTTCTCTAAGCAAAAAAATTTGTCAACTAGATAATTCCAAAACTTTCCATATTATTACCAATTTCAACATTTTCAACATTTATCAATAAGCATAAAATAACATGGTCACCAAGTGTTTGTTGGGGGAAAATTGATCCGTGAAGAGCTTGCCTATTCAGGATTTGCAAGGGAAAGAAATTATTGGTATCAAATGAATGACAGGTCGAATAATTATTCATCACAATTATGAAAATGCCTACAGATGTGATACAAACTAAATTAACATATCACAATGTCTTCCGGAAATAAAGGTCAAGAATCAAGGTTTCTAGAAAATCAGTGATATTCGCATCAACGAAAAAGGTAATTATATTCTAACAAGAGAGATGCTTTACGGAGAAAACGAGTTAGAAACTAGAAAGAACTTTTGAAGAAGAAAATGATTGGATATTCAGAAAGAACAAACCTGAATGCGGAGATAGAGGCGGCGAGTGTAAAAGTCTTCCAGACCTAAGCAGATCGGCGCATAGCCCTGTTCCAAGCAACATTAAAGAGTCCGTCTCAAGATCCAATCCAAAAATCCAAACAGATTTTTTTCCTTTCCAAATACCAGAGAAGAAAAAGCCAAAAAATGGAACAGGTGTGGAGAAAAGGAGAGACCTTGAGATCCTTTGAGCTGGATTTGAACCAATCGATGATCCTCCTGAAAAAATCCCTAAGCTGGCCGAACGCGAAGAGGAGGCCATAGCTAAAGAGCGTTGTGAGCGCGGTCACATACGGCAACCTCACCATCTTCAACCCAGCCGCGTCCTTCCCTGCCCTCGAATCCCGTTCGCAATTTCACAAACACGAAAGGAGACGAATATCCAGATGAGACGGATCAGAGAAACCGAGGCAGGGAGCGGAAATGCAGATGGAGAGAGAAAAGAAGATAGGGATCAGGGATTAAATCGAGCAGAAATGGCCGTCAATGGCGCCGTCTAGGAGACGGGCTGAGCCTTGACGGCAGAATTTGGGGTCTTCCGACCAACATGGCGGCGGAAACAACGAGAGGGGAGGGCGATAAGTTTTACCGGGTGGATAGCGACCTTTTTTCTCTTCCAGGCTCTAGCAAGTCGTCGCCACAAATTAATTAAGTGGGAGTTAGTACAATAATAATAATAAAAATAAAATAAATAAAATAACCTTTTAACTGTGTTTTTTATTTAATAACATTTTACCTTCTAACTTTAAAAAATAATATTTAATCTCCTTAACCAAAAGTAAAAATCTATTAACAAAAAAGATAATTATATCCTTTTTATTATTTTTTTATAATAACATAAAAGGAAAAAAATATATTAAATTGACTATTATATTATGATAAAATCTCTTATAAATTTCATGCATATATAAATAATAGAAAAAGGATAATCAGCTAAAGATTTATTCTACCGCCATCATTAAATTAAAAAAAAAAGTCTTTTATTATTTTTTTATAATAACATAAAAGGGAAAAAATATATTAAATTGACTATTATATTATGATAAAATCTCTTATAAAATTCATGCATACATAAACAATAGGAAAAGGATAATCAGCTAAAAATTTATTCTACCGCCATCATTAAATTTTAAAAAAAAAGTTAAGATTCTAAATTGATGAACCAGAATCACTCCTACTTCATTATGTCATATTTGATGGTGTGGAGAAGAATTTCAATGATATACATCTTCATTTAATTCTGATTTATCAATTTAGAATTTTGATTCATAGTTTAGTAAGGATTGTGGAATAAGTTTTTGGCGGATTATCTCTTTCAGAGTTATTATTTTATGCAGATGTATGTATAAATTTTATGTGGATTTTTACCGAATAATATAATGAACAATTCAATATTTTTTTAATAATGAATTTTATTCTATTTTTATTTAATTTTAATTTATTAATTTAGAATTTTGACTTTTTTTATGACAGTAGAATAAGTATTTTTTAAGAGATTTTACTGAATGATATAATAGTCAATTTAATATATTTTTTCCATTTGATGTTATTATAAAATAATAATAATAATAATAATAAGGACATAATTATCTTTTTGTTAATGCATGTATGAATATTTTAAGAGTTTTTACTAAGGATATAATAGTCAATTTATTATATTTTTCTCTCTTTATATTATTATATAAAAAAATGATAAAATTTGATAAAGGCATAATTATCTTTTTCATTATTTTTTAAACACAAAAATAAAATGTTATTAGATAAAAAACAGTATATTTTTCTAAAAACCCTAAAAATAGTATATTTTTCATATTTTACTATATTATTAAGAATCTGACCCTAATACTAACCGATTTCTAATTAATTTGGTGAAACCTATGATGAAATTATGTTAATATCCCTCAACTGCAGATATTATTGAATATTTTTCTCATTAAGTAATAATGGATCTAGAATTCGAGACTCATCTGCAGCGTATTATTAGAAAATTTTCTCATTACAATCTAGGATCTAGAGTTCG
>JBAMIB010000086.1:1846132-1864760 GCA_037177415.1 Kaempferia rotunda | reverse complement strand
ACTCTAGTAGAAAAAATTAATTATGTTTATCTCAGTTATTTGTTTCGTTTCTGTGAAGGAGATAAATTATATAGTTAATTTATTATCTAATAAGTAGTTAGTAGTATGAGTAGTTTTAAATTCATCTCTTACTCTATTATAGTATATTTATCATTTCATGCCTATTAAAAATTGATCACTTATTCTATTATAGTAAGTTTGTCATCTCTACCCAATTGGTCATCCCCTGAGAACATGCTACGACTATAGTGGCAAAAGGGTAAACACCATATCCGAGACTATAGTAAAATGGTTAGTGATAGATATATTTTCTAAATAATGAGGATTCAAATCTCATCTAAGGTTTATTATATTTAAGAAATTTGAATTATTTGTAATGTTAAATTGTTAGTTAGAATCCATTTGAACTTTTCAATATATCTTAATGGCTAATAGAAAATTTTTTAAATCGGATAAACTGAATACCTAAATTATATATATATTTATATATATATATATAATTAAATAAACTCACCTCAAATTAGGATAGTTGTCTTATCAGGTGAAACTCCTCAGGTGTTTTATTTAAGTAGTAAGATCTGCATAAAATCTAAATATCTTCACGGATGCTCAATATAATAGTAAATTATATTAGTAATGTTTCAAATTTTTATTTATTTTATATCTTCAGACCCAAAATAAAGAAATAGCTACTCTAATAATTTAGAAGTTCCTTTTTAAAAGCATCCAATGAAGAGACGTAGACAGTAGTCCCTTTCTAAACCAGCTTAGAAAGCTTAATGGGTTTGTACTTTGTATTACTGGCGAAGGCTTGTCCTCCTAAATGAAATTTGAAAACAATGAAACCAAATTGATAACGTACCAAATCGAGGTACGATATGCTTTGCTATTGATGTGAACATAAATGGCAGCGAACTATGCGAAGATGAATTGAATTGCTTCTTAAATAGAACTATAATGTCCATATTGCTAAAAAAAAATGTATACAAATTGTTGAAGGTACTTTATCTGTCAACAAGTTGCAAACGGGAGAGCTGTGATATACACACACAAATTTGGCGTGCAAAAAACTGATCCTGCCATACCACAATCTCAAGAAGGGGTTAGAATCATCATGTTAGGAAGGTAATCGGATGTCAGACAAAATTGTGAGTAGGGTATTCTTTCTCATATCCATTGTAATCATAGTATAGCCGTTCTCCGTGATATATATCACGGCAAGCAACAAGCAAGACCCTACATTCACCATCTACATTATATCTTACACATTTAAGGTTCTGTTTCTTCCGACCATCCCTGCAGAAAATCAAGTGTTAGATGCAAGTCTAGGATCTGAGAAGTTGTAATGAGCATTGCACTAGGGAAAATAAAAAGACAGATTGGAAGAAAGATGAGAACTTACCGAGTATGGTTGTTTATACCATTAATGAACCGAGAAATATTTCCACGTTTATCAGGACATATCACTAAAGTATCAGAAGGGTTAGTAGCTAGAAGAAGTGTCATCATGCTATCGCAGTCATCGTGTTCCCGGTTTTTCAAGTAGTCCACATCGCCCGTATACTCAGCTACAAGTGTCATGTCCTTTATAAGACCATCAGCCTGAACAGTAAACCTGTATTAATTGAAATTATTTATTTTATTTTCTGACTTTCAGACCGTGATTAAACTGAAACTGAGGTTGTATTTGATCAACAGAATTACCCTTCAATTGGATCAAAAATTACCGAGAGAGGAGGGCATTCTC
Organism: Kaempferia rotunda; assembly: GCA_037177415.1. Classification (NCBI taxonomy): domain Eukaryota; kingdom Viridiplantae; phylum Streptophyta; class Magnoliopsida; order Zingiberales; family Zingiberaceae; genus Kaempferia; species Kaempferia rotunda. The sequence continues at coordinate 1,863,013 of JBAMIB010000086.1, read as the reverse complement.
CTCTTTTATGCATTGTTTTGCAAAGCTCCAATGCCTCTTTGTCTTCCCTCGGAAGGACCTTTGGAAGCATAAATGCCGCCTTGAATATATCTAAGGGCAAAGGATTTTTCTTTTAAGAGGAAAAGAGTTTCATACCTGCATGCCACCTTTTTCTAAATTGGCTTGGTTAGAAGATCTATCGACCATTGTAGGTATATAAGTCAGCTCATTACTGAATTCCATATCCATTGCTGTTAGTGCAGCAGCAAGAGAACCCATTTGTTGAAGTCGCAGAGCAAGATCTTCTGAAGGATTAAATGGCAATAATCGTCGTCTTCTCTTCCTGTACATAACTATGGAACGTCTCTTGCGCTTCTTTCCATCTTCAAAAAACCAGTTTCACAATATCATCATAGTAGATAATACAAATAAGCCGCACAAATGGAGTTTGAAGATTCTCGATGAAAACATCATTTAGAAAATAAGAGATAGATCAATACTACTCAAAAGGAATATTAAAAGCACAAGGAAGTATCTAAATCCTCTTCAAATACAAATAACATGATGGCGAAATGTGCAATTGCTGTAACAATTATCAGTTAAATAAATTGAGAACTCGTAAAGGCGGCATGAAATTGAGAAAAGGGACCTAAATACATTAGGTTATGGCTGGAAAACTCGACCGAGGCATAATGAGTGCATTAATTTGAGCATAATATGAAATACATTGAATAGAACCTGAGCAATAAAGCAAAACCAAAGAGGTCATAATAAGGACAATAACTCAACATGCAAAGATAGAATCGTATCCATGATCAGATGCCAGAAAAATCAATCAAGTACTCCATACCTAAATTGTCATCTAACACTGGATTTTAACAAACATTGAAGTGTCCTCACGAGTGAGTTCTTTTGTTTTCTTTTGTTAAAAATGACACACTTATAACTTTCAAATATTTATGAAGAAAGATTTCATGACATAGGATGCTTCAGTATGCATGGGTAGATGAAAAGGAATATCTTTGGAGGCCCTCTATCTCTCTTTCGACCATTTTGAATCTTCTCATTCACCAGAAGATTTCCCATGCCTAAGAAAGAGGAGATACCTCATATTTTGATTAGTTCCAATTTCACACTTGCACTCATGCAATTCTAGGCAAAGCATTGTTTAAGATGTTGTCCCATATATTATCATGAGGCCCTTGGATCATTCCGTTTCTAGTTTCGTAAATAGTTTATTTGTGAACATATCAAAAAACAATCATATGGCACAGACACATATGACTTAAGTAACTCGAACAATCTGTATTTTTCCATTGTAAATGTCACAATGGTTGTAGATTGAATCTAAACAGTACCAAAGCATATTCAATAACAAATATAGTTTGTCTGAGAATACATACGTATAACTTAAGCAAGAATATTCAAATATAGCTATTAGCTATTAAACACCCAGCTGTTCATCACAACCAGCTGAGCTATATTTGACAAGCACCCTAGAGCCACCCTATATTCATGAATTCTAGTTGTTCGCCATAGAATTTTAGTTGTCATTGTAGGGTGTATCCAGCGGGTGGGCAAGAAAACCTGATCCAATGAATACCTAATTTGATGAGAACCAACTCAACAAGAAAAATCAAATTATATCAGTTCCAGGTGGATCAGTTCTTGGAAATTTTTTTTATTAAAGTAGGATCTCCAATTCAGGTTTTTAATTGTATAAATTATAAACTCAGTAACCACCTAATTAATCTGAGTAATTTACTCCAACAGATATTAGCAGGTCATCACAATCAGCAGCACTATATTTCAATAACCGCCCTATAGCCATCCTAAATTTGTGGCTAAATATGGTCGTGATTGAATCCTAGTCTAAGGGTGGCAACAAACCTAATCCAACTGGATACCAAATTCAATTGGAAATGAACCAAGAAAATTTAGGTCAAAATATTGGCTCTTGGTAGATCAGTTCCTGCATCAAGAAAAAGATTATAAACTTTGCATCTCGAATTGGTTTTGGGACCCAACTCAAGTTTTTAATTGTAATAGCATATAACTTTTGTTATATGAGTATAAATCTCACTAAATTACATAATTAATCCGAACAATTTATTATATAACTAGTAAATTACCTAACTAATCAGAGTCAACTTACTCCAATAATTCACTTTAAATCTAATAAGTCTATTTAGGAATATAGCTATAATTATGAACATTTATGATTTACAATTCATTTCCGTTGTTTGTGATTCACATATCACGGTCTGATTATATGAACTAGAAATGAAAAGAATCATGATGATTTGGCTAGATTAAATACGATCCGATACGAATCTTATTTTATACAATTTTAAAAGTAAGAAATAAAACCAGTCAACCCATTAAAAAACTATCAAACCTAATATATTAGAAATTAAACCAAATTTATTATAAAAGAAGAAAGAAATAATGAATTTTATATTATATGGTAGAATAAGTGCATTCGTGCACCGGGCTGCCCGTTATGGTAGAACGAGCACTCTCTAAGACTTACAGAGAGAGCTAAAAGTTGTTCCATTTTTAGTATTATAACATATTATAAAGGACAAATAGAGTCAAATCTCAAAATCATGATAGATCAAAAAATCTTATTACTTGGAGACACAAAATAAACCATAGTCAACATGGGCTACACACCTAACAATGACGAAGAAGAATAAATCTTGTTTATTTAATGATAACGGCTTTTCTATGTGCAAAACATTTAAAGAGGAAAGTTCTTATTATTTGTTTTATTTAATGGAATGAATTAAATAATAATTTGTAGATTGTCATTAGTGGAAAATATGAAGCTTTATGAAAACGTCAATTTACTTTCATCTAAACATCCCTTTATTTTATAAATTTTAGATAGCAAAATTATTCTAAATAAAGTAGATTTATTTTTTTAACATATTTTAAAATTTTCATCTAAACCTTAATGATTCATGATTTAATAGGTTAACAATTTGAAAATTTATGATTCATGATACAACCCGTAATTAGACAACCTTGATATAACAACCCTTGATTATTTACCTCTCCTACTCAGAACATGAACCAACATGCATGCACGTAGAATCCGTCAATTGGAGCAAAATGGTGATATCGCTCACCCTGAACGGCCAAGTATCGCCAGCCCCACTGCAAGATATAAGGGCATTTTGCATGGGACACCAAGACCTATGAGAGCAAACACCCATGCAGGTACCAATTGTGTCAACCCGTGAAAGCCACATAGAATTCGTCAATGATTGAATGGCGCACACTCTCTCTTCAAATTTTCAAACTTGAGTTTATAGACCGAGAGAAAATGACTTATGAAGGTTGCGATTGTGCTCTAATTACTCAATATGGTGCAAGCAAAACTATCATATTGTAGTATATCAACAAAATTTTACCTTAGGTGTCTTTTCAATGCAATCCATATATGGTGACTATGGATTTTTGTGTGATTTTCTTTCTATAAATTTCTAAGGTAAGTTGGCACTTGGCAACTATAGTTTTTCCATTTTTTTTCTTATCCACTTATACACAAATTACTAACTGGTCCATGTTGCCTTAAATGACTTCATATTCCCTTCAATCACCTATTTTCTCTTTCCCACGACCATTTGCTTTGTTATAATTTCATCTCCACTGCAAACGATGCAAATCTTCATGTTACCTCTCCCCCTCTAATAGGGCATTGAAACTTCAAAAAGCTTTCCTTCTTTCCCAAATTCATTTCTCTTACAATTTATTTTACCCTTTCTCCCATCTAGCACTTCTCAATTCTGCACTTTCAGATATGCTACCTCGACCACCCCAACCATCCATTTGGTCTTCTTGGTTGTGGCCATTACCACTTATTGCCCTCAACTATAATACAAGTAGCTCATTGGGCTTACCCGTGACTTCCAACTGCAAGATAACTACCACCGACTGCAGGAGGAAACAGGGAATACAAACTTGATTCAACAGAGCACCACCAACAATTGTGTAGCACTGATCATCAGCCTTCAAATACATTACTAAGCAGCACATAGCACAAGTCATTCCACACAACCAGCAAACATTTACTCTTTCTATGAAGCTCATCCATCACATCGTGAGATGACTTCAGCAAACTCCACCTGAGCAACCCACAGTCAGATCCAGCATCAATGTCTCTAGCACAAATGGGCATTAACTTGAACAGTCAGAACATTGTCTCTGTATTTGCCTTCGGTTTAATCAATATAGGGAAACATAACAATCAGTTGTACCCCTCATCAATGTGACATGTATGATATCCCTCTTCATTAGTAAATTTTCTACTAACCTCTTCGTTAAGCATTACTTCCTAAACACATCACTACAAATAGAAACCACCATAGTTGTCAGTCACAACTTCACTCATCTGTACAGTATGTTGTTGCTAGCAAACAACCAGATTGCTGCCTCCTTTACATATGCTAGCACAGCAACACACCTCTACCTCAGTAGTGACAACATCAACCCACAGACAATCTAATTTGTCAGAATTCACCCTACACTATCCTAGTGAACCATCATTTCTGGGACTCTCTGCAGCGCCTATAAATTAGGAGCCACTCCGGAGGGAACCCCACTAAATTAAGAGCAAATATAGACGGAAATAAAATATAGATAGATACAGAAAGGCACAAGGAAGTTAAATTAAGAGCAAATATAGACGGAAATAAAATATAGATAGAAACAGAAAGGCACAAGGAAGTCTACGGTACAATTCTTCCCATAATTACATGGGGAAAATAGCCAAAGAAAACTAAGAACAACACATCCTCATTGAGAATGACACAACCAGTTTGATAAATAAGATAATCACCTTGGGAGGGGCAACATTTCTCGTCGTTGGCCATTTGAATCCTAAAGAAATCAATAATCTTTGTTTGCACCAACGGAAACCCTGGAATCCACAGATAAAATGTGAATCAATATCCTTTATTCCTCTCATCCTCGAATCCATAATAGCTATGTCGATATACTTTTAATCGATCTTTCTCCTACGCAGCTAGGGCAGAACCAGGGCCCAGATGGAACTCTAACGACGATCGGCCGGAGGCAATAGAGGTGGTACCCCTGGTCGCAGTTGTCGCACAGGAGTATTTCCTCCTCTCGATCACCGGATCGGCACTCCTGGCAGCGGAGGTCCACGTAGTATTCCCCGGAGATTGGGGCGGCAGGCAAAGCTACCCGCATTATCTCCTCCATCGAACGGAACTTCTTCGGCGCGGACGGGGAAGGCGCCGCCGTGCGCTTCCGGACGCGGCAGTTCGACTTCGTATTTCCGGCGGCGGAGCAGGATGAGGGCGGGGCCATGGAGAGAAGACCCGACGGCGATGAATGGAGCCTTTGGAATCAGAGGCGGACCGAATCGAAAGCAGCGCGGAGGGGCATCCGATGGATTCGAAGAGATGGAGAAGACAAAATAGGAAAGAACTTGGAGAGAAGGGAGGTGTCTGTGTGCGGAAATGGAGGGGGTGCTAGAGGGCGCACGATAAGGTCGCAGGAGCATGCGATGTTTGTATTATCTAACGTGCGCTTGGTTGATAGGTTGAGTTCCAAATTATTTTCAAAATCATCCCTCTATTTTGACTATTAACTCATCTAATATTCTCTAATAAGTATTAATTTGAAATTTTTATTTAAATAAAAATGTTGATAAAAATTTGCTTTCTAAACGTTTCATTATTCACAGGTAAAATTAAAATATATTCATTTTAAATAGGAAAGATATTTTTAAGTGGAAAAATTTAAATGTAAGTTGCAATAAAATAAATAATTTTATTAAACTGATTCACTTTTTTATAAATTAATTAATATAAAAAGATGTATATTAGGAATGTTAAAAGCGTTTTCGAATGTATTCATTTTTTTTTCTGGAAGGTTCCAAAATTGTATCTAACAGTTTTGGCAACAAAATTAACAAAATAAAATTTGAAATTTAATATATTCATATAAAACATCTTACTATATTATTAAGAATCTAGGCTAATGACTAAATAATTTTCAATTAATTTGGTGAAGCCTCAAATGAAATTACATTAATACCCCTCAGCTTCGGGTATTATTGAAAATTTTTCTCATTAATCAATTATAGATCTAGAGTTTGAAACTCATCTGCAGCGTATTATTAAAAAAATTTCTCATTACAATCCAGGATCTAGAGTTCGAGACTCAGGTGCGGTATATTATTAAAAAAATTTCTCATTAATAGGTATTACACTACTATGATCTCTTTAGTCCCACATCTTAAAATTAACAACACCGCAAGTAAGAAACTTCTATAAATATCTTAAGTCGGTGACATTAAAAATCACACCTTTCTCGGCCTTTTAGCTAAGATCAAGTGTAGTATATGTCCTTATCAGTTTAATATCTGATACAAAAAATTAAATTAATTTTTTTTATGACGCAGAGTTTGTTATAGTAGTTTTCTCTGGGGTTCTCAAGCATCCCGTTGCGTTGTACTACTACATGGGCTGGGTCCTCGAGCGTCTCCCTTGCGTTGTACTACTACATGGGATGAGTTCTCGAGTGTCTCCCTTGCATTGTACTACTACATAGGCTCGGTGCATCATTATCAAGTCTAATTTATCGTATTTATGTATTATATTACACATGCAATGCGTGTGCGCGATAACTAATTAGATATTAAACTTCAGGAAAAAAACAGTTTATTTATTCCTCGTAAAAAGTTATTTATGCGGACGATCGAACTAAAAGCCAATCAATCTAGTGCGACTCCCTCCATCCATGTTCACCTCCATGTTCATCTAGTGAACCTCCCCGTCCATGAGCGCGTCGCCCAACATCGAGATGATTACTGCCTTGCTTAGGAGCTGCGATCTAGGAAAGAAAACAGGAGGAGCGGCGGGGTCGCCGTCGCCGGTGATGTCCTCGTCGCCTCCGGCTTCGCATCTCTTGGAGGTCAGCGACGAGAGCGCCGGAGAAGTAAGAGTGGAGCTCATCTCAGAGACCGCGCTGCCGTGTTCCTGGGAGCAGTGCCTTGACATGCGCGTGCGGATTCTAACTCCTTCTCCGTTGCTAATTATAAATTCGTTTATTTTGTTTTAGTTTCTCCCGCACTCTTTTCCCAAAGATCCCATTTTGGTGTTTAACGGCCTCAATCTTGCTGTGTTCTAACGGCAGACAGGGGAGGTTTACTACATCAACTGGGAGACAGGAACGAAGATCGTCACGGACCCGCGAACCGCCGCCGCTGTGTACTGCTACCAGTCCGGGAAAGCCTACGTGTCCTCCTCGAACGACAGCTGCACCGGAGTCGGCGATGGCGATGGGTACGAGAGCTGCGTCGATACGGCCAACTCCTCATGCGTCTCTTCCCTCTCCTCTTCGTCTCCCTCTGATTCATCTGTAACCGGCGAGTCAGGCAGAGATCAAGTCCTCGTCGCCGCCGGCTGCCGGTCATGCTACATGTACTTCATGGTGCCGAAGAGCGTAGACGCCTGCCCCAAATGCTGCGGCAGCCTCCTCCACCTCGGCCGCAGTGGCAGCGTCTGATCGAACTGCTTCTCTTGTTCTGGTACTTTGGGTATCGATCCAATGAGAAAAAGATCAAACTTATTTGAGCAAGAACGATCTTTTTGCTTTTCATGTCTGGTGTGATCAACATCAATATACAGCAAGGAAGTATTTGCTTATGTGTTTTCTTCGACAGGTTCTTTAAGATTTCATTTCACTGGCTTAAAGTGATTAATAGCAAAGTGATGATTCCTTCATGCTTTATGTTTTGCCTTTGAAAGTGATTTTTATTCCTTCCTTAATCCAATGACATGATTAGCCGTTCTCAAGTCATGTTCTTAATTCGATGATCTATAGGGGTGCTTTGTAAATTAAAGGACAACGACAGGGAAGCTCAGATTAAGACTGTCATTAAATAGATAGGGGTGGTCGGGGTACGTGTCAGAAATAGTCTATCTTTTTTCCTTGTAAACTGGGGAGGGAATAAAGTGGAAGATTGAAATCTATGCTCCCATTGTGGTTTGTGGATGCTCTAAGCTTGAGACAGAGGAACCTTTCCTCGGGGTGGGCTGGCAGAAAGGAATCTGCGCAGTGGGAGTAGCAGAGAGACCACTCGCTTCCTCACGTTCTCTCCCCCTCTCTCTGCTCGAGCCTGTCGCAGTGTCGCTACATGCAATGGTAGGAATTAACCCTAATGAGCTTTTTCAGCCAATGACAGCCGAAGCAGTTACTGGGACGACAGAGCAAGAGGCAAGCAGCATCAGCCTCAATTGTACTTGATCCGGTGGATAAGATATTAGCTCATAAAAATTAAGTCAATGATCGACCGAACAATTTACATGACATCTGAATGAATTAGATAGTCAGACAAAGAGGTGTCAAGCATCGTTCTAAGCCCAAGCTAAAATTTATCGATCGACTGAGCAAACTGACTGGATGATAAAACAAGCAAGATCTCAAACGACCGACCGAGCAGATTGTTCGATCGGTCAAAGTTGTATGTCAATGGATCAAAGAACACGGATTGTTAGGCAAAGCTCCGAACGAAAGACTGACTAAGCATGGAGCGAGCAGAGCGTCCCCAAGCAGGTCAAAACGTCGACCGAGCGGAATGCCAAACGGGTCAACTTGGCCAGCTAGTTGCTCAAAGAAGTCACACATGGACTCCAGTCGACCAGAACGGGCAATCGATCGGTCACCAGCCCGATCGGATGACAAAGGACGTTTAGTTACAATTTCATCTACCCTTTTTGTCGCCTAGTGTAACCGTCAAATCAAAATATCGGCTGTCAAATGATATAATTTATACAACCTTATATGGAGGAAGCTTCCCAAATATGACATGCACATATTGCTTGTCTAATTATGGAAAGGTAATAAAGGAAAAGTAGTAAGATGTCACAAATGTTCACACTAATTTTGGAAGATTCTCAATTTCCGTGTTATGTAACGCCCCAATATAAATAGGGCATTTCACAACCCATGGAGGTATGCGAGCAACATTATTCTGCTTTCTCATCTTCTCGAATATTATTCTACGACTGTTGCACTGACTTGAGTATCGGAAGACCAGAGCCGGGATGCCTTCCTTGTCCCGATTCCTAACGATCTTGTTGGATCGTCTACTGGCAAGATCGCGAATTCTATAGAGAGCCACATCCCAGTCTGCTCCAATTCTTCTTTTGTGATACCTCGACGCCACCTTCTTGGTATCTATCTCTCTGCTTCTTGATAGGATCATATTTGATATCATCCGTGAGAACTTTCCTGCATATAAAGTGAGAAGATGGAAGAAGTTGGATGAATGACAATTGTCATTGATCATGACTGCAAGTGGTGAGATGGACACCGGGAAAGTTGTTGTCCACGTGGATTCAGAGATCGCCGATGAACTACTCTCTGCTCAAGGAAAACTTGAAAAGAACGTTAGCAGTCAAAAAAGGAGAGACGTCCCCTTGTTTGGCCCTCCGACGTTCAAATTAATCTCCAATGCTGAAGAGGAAGTTGATGAAGAAGAAAAGTAGCGCTAATGCCAAAAATTGCATGCCTTTGGTGCCTATGATAGACTATATTTATACCTAGAGAGCTAGCGCCACTTTAAAATTTTCTATAAACGTGGTCATGATTGATTCCTTTCCTTAACGGACTTTCCATAATTGGGCTCCGTGATCTACGTATAACAGCCGCATGTGACCTTCTGGAAGCTTCCCTCATACAAGGAATCACATCTGTCTATTTCAGATAAGAAATATTCTTCTGACATCTTGTTGGACTAAGCGACAAGTAGAACTCTTGTCTTTTGGGTCGATCGGACGTCACACCTTGGTGCATGCCAATCAGCTCTTGTGCCTTGGCAAGGAATATCGCCGGCTGGTAAATCATTATTGATGTTAGGACTACCTCAGAGTGTAGTCCGACCGGACACGTTGCCTGGTTGACTAGTAAGATAATAACTTCTCTTTTTGCGTAGAGCTCACTTGTTCAGATGAGTTGTCCGGTCGGTTGCTCGTTTGTCGCATTTGGCGACTTCGTCCAACCGGCCGTGTTGTCCAGCTGGTCCGATCGACGCTGTTGGTTCCTCTTCGTCAGACCGATTTGCTCCACAGCCTCGCCAAGGGACCTATTTATGATGGTTGGCCGAGTGCTCTGGTCGGTCGACTACATGTTCAAAGAACTTCTGACCCTTGGATGCCTTCGTCCAACCGGATGTGATGTTTGGTCGGCTTCTTTGGGAACCGATCGAGTGATCCACTCAGCTGGCGGGTTAATCGTTCTTCTGTGGCGAAGATGACGCAACTTCCGTTGACTAGCCCTGACATGGTTTTGCTGACATGACTCCCTTGTTAATTGACCTTGACCCGACCTCTCTTCATCCGGATCATTATATGATTTATACACTCTATCAAATCAAAACTATTTAAATTAATTACAATCACTTTAAATTAATAAAAATCATTTTTAAATAGTCTTAAATCCAAATCTTAAACTCTAAACACGATTATCTCATTTATACATTTCATCAACTTCCTCAAATTTATTTAAAATTTATTAAAAACATTTTAAATTAATTAAAATCATAAAAAAAATATTATAAAAGCTACTAAGTAACTTCTATGATAGCTATTGCAGAGCAACTTCTACCCATTATGGTAATTAATGAATAACTCTCTAAATAAAGAATAACTAATAGCTACTAGCCTACTATAAGTTATAACAACTTTGATAACTGCTGTACTTATATTGAAGAAGGGATATTTAGGATAAAACATCTAATTTGATATATTTTTATTAATTTTTTTTAAAGAGATGCTCTTTTATCATTTATATAGCTCCGGAGCTATGGTGCGACGGTAAAAACGCTCAGTTGTCTTACATGTACTGACAATTTAAATACCAACTACGACGTATTTATATGTATTATTCTTCAAATATGATCCGCAATTAAGGGATGTTGGGCTTCTGGGCCACCCGCCGCGAGTACTTCCTGATTTACTCTGGTGGTCGATGGAAAACTTTTATAGAGCCGAGCCGATCACCCAAAGATAATTAATGAGGCTAAATCGGGTTGATCATCTTTTATCATTTATATAATTCCAGACACCCTTTTAAATTTTGTCAAAATAAAAAAAAATGTATATATATTTTATAAATTTGTCCCTAAATTTATTAGGCACGATCATAATCGCTTCAACCTCATTTTTTTTTTGAAGCCGAATCTTGTTACCGTTCGATCACAGTTGGAATCGATGACAACCTCTAGATGCAATGCATCACAGTCATTGAATCGGAGATAAAATCTAAATACTGCTCCCCTCTTAATCCGATCCGATGACTGGTTCAGGAGTCATGGTCTTGATGCCCACAACTAATTGGATCAGGTTAGGAAAGGTTAATATATAATTTTCATATATGATCTAATGGAATGGTAATTATGGACAAGAGGATTCGGCCTGCGTTGATTCGTTAATTCGGGTTAAGAGCAGGGCTCCTTCTAACTAACGAACCCCATCAGAAACGAAGCAAGGGCGGATTGCCTTCCTCCACTCTCGTCGAAATGGCGGCACTCCGATCCTCCGTAAGTTCCCAAACCGCCTACTAATTTTCGCTCAATCGACTTCGATTTCCTTTTCCCTTCCCCAGATCGGTCGATCTGTTGTTGTTTTTTTTACTATATATTTAGTTCTGTTGGATCTGGTACACTTCCTACTGTTAGTTTCTTTGCTGATTTCAGTTGATCTGAGCTTCTTAACGATCATTTCACTGTGATATCTTTATTGCAGCGGCGTAGGCCTTAACCTAAATTCCAAGAGAAATCTAATGAGTACGACGGACAATGTAGTTGTTCCGTAATTAGGTTTCAGTTGTCAAAACATGCTAATCGCGCGATTGTAGTAGCTGGATGTAATATAAATTTTAACGATTACTATTTGATAGTGCCTTTGCATATTTGGATTTGTTTCATTCTATGCGTTAGACTTTGGGCCATAATGACCAGGTCAGGAGATCATGATGCCCCAATTCAATTTAGATTGATTGTTGTGTTGGTATATGAAGCGTACATAAGTCTAATCTTTGGGTTAAGCATTATAGACCAGTGATTCGTCCTGCTGTACAACTAATTGGGTTATTTTTCTTTTTAAGATTCAAAGTGATTCGTTCCCATGCTTATCCCCAAGTCAATCTTATGGTAGGCTGAGTGATAAATGCACCACATGAGTTGTCTTTTCTTCTTCTTCCAACCTAGGACTTTCCTCGTTCTGATTTACTGACATGAATCGAAAGAATTAACTTAATAACTTGGTGGGTGTGATCACATTGAAAATGCTAATTTCCTAATCCCATGTTAATGTCAATACATTTTCAGGTCTTATTAACCAATACAGCTACCCACAACCTCTAATTTGGAACTGAAACCAGTATCTTACAATATCCCTCATTGATGGATGAATGAAAAAAGTGAGGAGAGGTTGCCCTTTTCTTATAAGGAAACCACCAAGAAAAGTGGGATTGAAGAAATCAACGAAGCTATTCATCTTCAAGAATCACGAAGGAATCACCTTTAAGAGGACTCTCATTTTAAAATAGACTAAACAATAGAGTAAGATATTTTATAAAAAAATTGGGATGCCGACCTAAGTATCTATTCTAAAGACAACTCAAGACAAGCATGCACACATGTTCATGATACTTACTGAGCTAGAGCTAACACCAAAATTGAAAATTTGAACTTGCCCAATTAAGACTAGTATTCAAAATGGTCTGGTAGGAGATACTCAAGTGTCACCTGTATCCAACATGAGTACACTTGATCTTATATCTGTTCTGTTACTCAAGTCCTGACACACTTAAACTAGGCCTAAAATCTATCTTATACCCCAGAATGAAACTTTAGTTGGCGAAATAAGGTATCTCCAAGACTCCAACCGTATTATCTGGTCTACAACAAATTGATTCAGGGTGGTGATATAAAAGGGTGGTGAATCAAATTAAATCATACAACTTGAATTGCAAACCATACGACTAAGATAACTATGAAATCAGGTTAACCAGTTAGTATCTGTTTTCTGGGTTATGACATATGGTTGACAAAATTAATTTTTTATTAGCAAATCTAATAGGCTGACCTTTATCCATATCTTTGCCTCTCAGGTTTTTTAAAATTACAATGTTGGAATTTAGTAGGATTTCATGAGTCGTATATGGTTATGCGTCCTTGTTTAATATTTTGCATGCAGACTCATTCTTTCTACCTTTCTATATATTTTCCTCAATAAAGCTATAATCAAAGTGAAGGACATACATTCCTCTTTACTCTTTAATGAGTGTGACATGACAATCTCGATACTCCTATAACTTAGAGGTTCAAATTTAGCTGTAGAAATTGAAGTGCATATGCCACTGCAAACATACCATATCTATCCTATGTCATGCTTGTCTGTAAGGACTTTAACATTATACAGTTACACGCGACCTATATGGCTATGCAGCGGCAATGTGGTTGGCATTAAAAATATTAAGATCACTTATAATTGATATCATCATTAAAATGACTAACATATATGTCCAACAAACTATATTAATCAATAATCTACAACATATACAATTCATCATTTTACATTGCAAAAGAAAAAAAATTACATAACACAACTACACACGTAAGTACATTATTCTTACATAATAATAAATTATCTAATTGAACAAGTTATAAAAAAGCACATTAAATCATAGAATTTAAAGCAATAGCAAGATAAAAGGAATATGGAAATAAAGATAGACAATCACTTTGGTGGATTATGCACTTTGAAGCAATAGAAGAGGTGAGATTCACTAAGAATTTTGCAAGTTGTGTCTGAGTCCGCTTGTTACTTTCACCTAATCAGTGAACACCTACTTGAAGGGAACCATATATTAAGTGTGTGATGGCCTGCTATGAAAACAGTCTTGTTGGTTGTTTTTTGAGTAGTGGTGACAGTTAACTATTATGTTTCTTGTACAATTGGCTCAATATAAATTGTGATACAAGTTTATGATGTGTACGTATCTGTATCCTCATCAACTTTCTAAAGAATAGCTTGCTTTGTTGAGACGTGTAGATTTAATAGGTCGAAGTGCTCAATCAAATTGTCCTTATTTTAATACATGGAAACAGTGACTATTTCTGAATGTGCCATTGAAGTGAAGTACCATCTCTCTCTTGTAAACATATAGCCTAATTTCTTATTTTATTATTTTCTCTTGTTAATTGATTTCAGTCGAATGCTTCCTCTGGGCTGGGTGTTGCTGATGATTGCAAAGATATCTTCTTAGAGCTTCAGAGGAAGAAGACACATAGGTATGTGATTTTCAAAATTGATGAAAAGCGAAAAGAGGTTATTGTGGAAAAGGTTGGTGCTGCTACAGAGAGCTATGATGAATTTATGGCTTCTCTGCCTGAAAAGGATTGTCGTTACGCCGTCTATGATTTTGACTTTGTTACGGAAGAGAATTGTCAAAAAAGCAAGATTTTCTTCATTGCCTGGTGAGCCTCTTCCTGCCATCATTCATCTTTGGCATGGATATCACTTGTCTGTATGGAAAGATCTGTTGATTCAAAGCCCTTTCTCACCTAGATAATAATGTGAAAACGAATCATTCCAAGCAGTTACCTTCAAGAAATGATAGAACTTTGCTATTGTCAGTCGTATAAAAACTTCAACAGATTTTGCCAGCAGAAGCCTTCAAATTTAATAATAAATAAACCATCGAAGTGAATTACCTCATTATTCATTGGATATCTTTCTTAAGGATACTATCACAGACTACGTCAGATTGATCTTTCATTGAAGTTATGTTATGATGCAGTATTGCTATCTTTCTCTAGAGTCATCTGAATTTTTATTATTCCCCTGTGATTCACTATTTCTTCAGAAATTTTCATTTTCCTTTAGCATTTCAGTGAATTGTTGGACTTCTCATGTTTTCTTTCATAATGTCTAACTTAACCCATCTAATGCAAATTGATGCATCCTTCCCCTCTTGGCATTAGGTCTCCAGCTGTTTCTCGGATCAGGGCTAAGATGCTGTATGCAGCCTCCAAAGAGAGATTCAGGAGAGAGATGGATGGCGTCCACTATGAAATTCAAGCTACTGATCTCACAGAGCTAGAACTTGACGTTCTTCGGGAGCGCGCACATTAAACTGCAACTTCAAAGAAGCATTCTTGGAGCCCCTTTAGCTTTGAGGTAACTTCACTTTCACAGTGTTGTTCCTTGTTCCTCACATCTCGGAACTCTGTTAAATACTCAATTCTGTTGGTCATGCACCATTTGACCCTTACATGCTTGCAGAAGAGACCGTGTGAACTGATGATACATCCTCTCTATGACTTTGTTTGCATGATTTAGTTTATATTATCTTTTTGAAGAATTCAATCGAATCAAAATGCAATCGGATTTAGTTCATGGTCAATCAGAGTCTGACTTTATGTAAGCGTATATAAGAATCTCTGGTGATCTCAAGTCAAAAACAAACCTTTCGGTTTGTCAAAAAACATGGGAAACTAAGTTCTGGTTTTACAAAATCTTCCACAAAAGAGGCTACATTTTGGCTTTAGCACAAAACTTCTCCCTCTAGAAGATGCTCCCTACACAATGTCGTTGACAAAGGGAGGCAGGGTTTTGGATCTATTCGGAAGAGCTACTCATGCGATAGTTTATACGATACAATGTCAAGTAGCTCGCACCTTGGAACAAATAAAAGCAAAAATTCCCAACTTGCTTATAGACATTCAAAGTTCATGAACTGCAAGCTAAATTTACAATTGGAATGATCTTCACACATGAAAATGTATAGATTTGTTATATTTGTCGGTATCCATGTTGGAATATTTGAAATAAAATAAAAGTATACAAGAGAGTTAAGATCTTATTTTTTTTATAAAATATTTTTTATTTTATACCTTGACTTTGGCTAGCAAGGTCTGGAACCCTTACTAGAGCTTGAGGTTCAAGCAGTTTTAGTTAGTTATATCTGCAAGCATAACACTCACTCAGGCTCAATACAACACAAGACTTAAATCAGGTAATACCGAACTGGGGACAATCAATTCAGTTCCACGGAAGTTGCTCATCCGCCGTCAAGGTAAATCAGGAAGCGTTCGTGACGGGCGGCCTAAAAGCGCAGCAATCCATGGTTGCGTGTTGTATTTAGAGAAAAAATTTCTACAAATACGCTGTAACTGGAGATCGAACTGCAGGTGCTTGCGTGCTAAACAAAGCCCTAGGAGCACACAAGTTTGAGCACACAAGTTTTCATACGAATATTCTAAAGCGCGACAAAATATTAATTGAGTTAATAAAGGCTAGTGTAGAATTGATATAATAGGGTATCTCCATAGGGTTATCCTGATGCGATCTAGTTGAATCTAGTTCGCCAGAGCACCCATGCTTCGCCTCTCATTCAATGGGAACCCCTCGCTCAGTGGTCCAATACAAACTGAAATTTGGTGAGATCGAGAACTAGTGTCTTCTTCACCATGCCACCAATTCAATTCGCCCATCCACACCCTTTTTCACAGCCTAGCTCGTATGGTCTCACTGCAACTTGCCCTCCCTCACTTTCCAAATAATCTTTTTTAACCTTTTCAAATAGAGATGCCAATTCGGATGGGTTGGATCGGTTCAGGTCGGGTCATAAATTTTTTTTTTAACTCCCGATTCGAACCCGAAATCAACCCAAAACCTCTCAACTCGAAACCTAACCCGGTTAACCCGAACCCAACCTAGACAACTCATATAACCCGATTCAAAATAACGTTTTAAAGCCATTTTCCCAATAATTCTTCTCTTTATCCCAATACTTCATCACTATTATACTAACATTGATATTAATATACATAAAAACATCTTAATTTTTAAA
>JBAMIB010000086.1:1666058-1678906 GCA_037177415.1 Kaempferia rotunda | reverse complement strand
ATTTGTTACCTCTATAGTTTGCACAATTTTGTATGTTTCCCGTGTTCTTGTATTAGAGAACTAGAGTACATATCCTCTATTAATCGGGTATTTTTTATAGTTTTTAATATCATGTTAAATAATTTTATAAGTCATTCAATACTTTATTTTCCTATGTACTTCCATACCTCTATTGGAATATTATCTGATACAATAACTTTTCCATTATGCATCCTATTTAAAGTTTGTTTTACTTCTGAAATTTAAATTCTACAATAAAAATTATTTTTATACTCATTTGGCCTACTTAAATTACCTAGCTTAAGTTGATCACTTAAATCTTCATTAAAAAATTATCTTTTATTTCTCCATCGTTACTAATACCCTATTACGTTCATTTTTAATATATTTTATTTGGTTAAGATCTCTGGTATTCTTTTTTCTTACTTTAGTTATTATGTAAATGTGTATTTTCCTTTTTTTATCTAATTTTTTATTCAATAGTTCAAAAGTTTCATTATTTATTTCATTTACTACTTTTGTAGCCTCTTTCTTGTCTATTATATATTTTTTAAGTTTTCTTCATTCTTACAAATATATAATTTCTTATAAGCGGTTTATTTTTTATTCACTTTTTCTTGTACTTTCTCATTCCACCACCAAGATTCCTCACTTAGTAGTGCATGTCTCTTTGACTCACCGAGTATACTCTTAGTTAATATTTTCAACTTTATTACTATCTTATCCCATGTTATATTAGAGTTACCCTATATTTTACTCAATACTTGTATTCCTACCTTCTCCTTAAATATATTTTGCTTCATATCTTTAAACTTCCATCATTTAATTTTAAGAGTCATATATATACTGTGCTTGAGGTATATATCTAATACTCCTAATATATGTTGGGTAATTAATATTTCTCTAGGGATGACTTTTTAATCTTTACAAATATTTCTATATCTCTCTAATCATAAAAAAAAAATGTTAATTTTTATTTTATTATTCTCACTTTTGAATGTTACTAAATATTTTTATCTTTTTCCAATAAGTGAGCTCTAGAAAATTCTAATTGATAGTTAATTGAGATGGTATGAGTACGACAATTAATGAATTTTATTGTTAAAACAGAGAATTTACTAAACTGTAAACGGTAGAGAGTGACAAAAACAAAGTATTTATTAAAGACTAATTTTGTCAATTTGCTTATTTTTGGTGATATTATTTTTCATAAAGCTTAATAGAAGAGAATATTCATATAGCTTGACGTAGTTGGAACAGTAACGGTCTGTAGGGACTTAGTTATCATAAGACAGCGCTTGTAAAGGTGTGTTATCTCCAAGAAAAAAAAATTGCAAAATTTTTCATATAATAAAAATGATTTTGACTTAGCTGATGAGGTACTTCAGGAATAATTGAAATTTATAATAAGTATTATCACTTTTTACAGACTATTATAATAACCATTTTAACTTTGAGCAGGCAAACCTTTGTGAAAGCCCTGGAGTCATTCGTCAATTGGCATGGGGAAGCTGAAGAAGAATAAATTAATGCAACAAACTAGGAATTTATAGTGTTGCCTTTATTACTCGGTTGTGCAAGCAAACATAGATCGTGGAATAATACCAACTGATCCGGATGTTAAAAAGTGAAAGACATTTAAAAAAATTTTAAGATAAGCAGAGCCTGAGATCATCTTAGGCGTACAGAGTCCCAAGACCACTTCGAACGTACAGGGTCTCGAGACCACCTCGAGCATACAGGGTTTCGAGATCGTCTCGGACGTAAGAGTCTCGAGATCACCTCGGGTGTACAAGGTCTCGATACCACCTCGGACGTACAGGGTCCCGAGATCGCCTTGGGCGTACAAGGTCCAGAAACTCACTCGAGCATACAGGGTCCCGAGATCGCCTTGGGCGTACAAGACCCCGAGACCATCTT
The DNA here is from genome assembly GCA_037177415.1 of Kaempferia rotunda. Classification (NCBI taxonomy): domain Eukaryota; kingdom Viridiplantae; phylum Streptophyta; class Magnoliopsida; order Zingiberales; family Zingiberaceae; genus Kaempferia; species Kaempferia rotunda. Next base: position 1,676,986 of record JBAMIB010000086.1, on the reverse strand, counting down.
GGATATACAAAGTCCCGAGATCACCTCATGCAAGTGTTAGCCGATGACTTCTCGGCCACGTCAGAAAAAGTCTATAAAAGACATCTTCCTCCCCCGGGAATTCCGGGGAAGATTAATGCTAAAAGGAGGAGAGATCCTATTATTAAGGAAAACATCTATTGTCAATTATTTGATAATAATTACGGCAACCGCAATTCCAGGGATGACAATATCGAATATTCACCCTTTAAGACATGTTCATAAATGCGGGAACGGTTGCCTACACACGAGCAAAAACGCTAGGTCAATCCAAATCGTGGGAGGGGGTGATACCCACCGCTTATAAAAAGGGCAGGAAACTCTAGGTAATATTTCTGCCAAGCTTTCCTTCTCGCACACCATTAATTCTCTCCCTGACTTGAGCGTCGGAAGGGTGTCCGTCGGAATTCTTCCGGTGGATTCATTTAACGCTTATGTTAATCTCGCAGGGCTCCTACTCCTTCCTCGTCATCTTCCACGTCGTCCTCTTCAGCTGGCTCTTCGACTCCAACTGTCCACGTAATTCTTCGCCGGAACACCAACGAAAGATGTTTACAACCTTAATGCATTAGTTATTTATGTTAAATCTTTCCGTATTTCTTCAGCCTATGTAGTATGATAAATGATTTTATTTGGCTTCTTTTGAGCGACGTCACACTGCTTGTTCTGCATCTTCGAAAATATTAGTTAATCTATTGGCTGCAGTTTTTAATACCATCACATGAGTGAGTGATATTATCAATGTCATTGTGACAGCACAACTTGATGACCTGTTTTAGCATGAATGCATAAATTTAAATCATAAAGCGGGCATTGAAAAATCTTTCAGAATGTAGATAGTAAGAATTTCCAGCTGCGATTATATTTTAAGCTGATTTCTTAATAATGAGATAATAATGTTAGGAGGATAAAAATTGTATCGCAAGTTTTGTCTGATTTATATACGTTTTGTAGTTTTGATTTTTTTTTTTTTTTTTTTGGTTTTTCCCCACATCCAGCCTCATTTATTTCCTCAGTAGTTTTGGCCCTTTATGTGTATATATGTTAACGTTTAATTTCATTTATACTTCAAATAGTTTACGATGTCTAAATTTAATCTAATTAATTTTGAAGATAGAAGTAGACAATCTTCTCTTTAATTTGCCTATCAAATAAATCCAAAACATAACATAAACACTTGAATTATAAAAAATCTTTTAAAATAAAATAACTTTAATTTAGCGATGGATCGGATTAACGTTGCATTCCATCTTCTCTATCCCCATCCTGTTTGATTTTTAATTTTCATCTTCATTCGTATACCCATAGAGGTTTGAATATTCATACACAGATCGGATATTCTTTATATAAATAAATTTTTTTATTCCAACCAACTATCATTATGAAAAATATATATGTGAATTAACATCATATATATATAATTAAAAAATAAAGTAAACATCTACAACTCACTCTTAATTTAATCATATTAAAAACATGTTAAACTCATCTATACATGATTATTTGAATATTCATACCTGAATTATCTTATTATTTAATAGTCATAACAAACAATTCTTCCACCGCAGGCAGTGTAGAGGTGTAGAGAGGTGAAAATGTATTGAGACACTCATCGGATTAAAAAAAACGAAAAGAACACCAGTGCAAATCGTTTGTAGAGCAGAACACTTTCACTCGTTACTCGTACATAAGATAACTACAATTTTAAAGCCAACTTATTCCTGGACAGCATTTTACCCAACACCCATCACTACTACATGAGAACTATAATTTTAAAATCAGTTTGATTCCTGGATAGCATTTTTCCGAACTGTGATATAACTTCAAAAATAAGAATCAGTAACAAGTCTATGACGACAATTCGAAAAAAGAAAGGAAATAATAAACAGCAGAGGTATCGGAAGACAATAATACTTCAATCATTCTAATATAGAAAAAGGCATGATGCAAGAACTTACCAGCTGCTCAAAAAGAATTACAATTACTCCATGTGGCAAGTGCGTAACAGTATGAGAATGAATGCAACCGAGGTGCATTTCATTATTTTATTTGTTTGAGCAGCAGAAGAAAATTATGCTGTGGGGCACATTGAATGTTCTGCCCTGACATATGATTACATTGTCCAGCTGCTTGTCCTCTGAACAATGATTATGCGATGTTATGTGTTGGCACACTAATGTAAAATTTAGTGTTCTTAAAGTCATCGAGCAATGGATTGTATCCATCTTTTGTGCTCGTCTTTGATGGCAAACCAAATTCATCCATGAAAGCGGATGTATCAAGCTACAAGAAAGTGCAATGATCAAGGGTTTAGATATTTACTAATATGAAGCACAAAAATGGCAAGTGATATTTGTTCTAAGAAGTTGCTAAAAGGCTACTGGGGTAAAGAAACTAGAACAATAAAAGAAACTCTCATTCAGCAATTAAACACATTTGAAAATGGTAAAACATTTTCTTCAGCGTGATACAAGTAATTATGATTCATGAAAGTGAAATAAAGAAATATAACCTGCTAAAGAAGAAAATTAATTATGAATGGGCAAGAACTAAGTGGGTCAGCTTAGTCTATAATTTGTTTTAAGCATGCACACCAGCTATAAATCAAGTGTGTCATACAGAGAATCCAATTTTTCATTCAGGCAATATGAAAACAACCTGATTTATCTATGTGATATTAATTATATTCTATTTATGTTTCACTTCCTCAACCTCTCCATAACATAGAATTAACCAGTGGAAGTAGCTCATAGCATGTACCTGACATTCCTGACCATTTTTAGCTTCCTGTTTTTCTATTAATTTAGCAACTCCACTCCGGGTTGTGCAAACTACTTGCATCAATGCTTTATCTGAACTTATATCTAGAACCAAAGGGCCAACAAACTGAACTTATTGTGTTGAATCAAATGAGGTTACACAGTGATTGGCACACCAAACTAATGCAACCAAAAGTTTACAAGAAAAGAAAAACTCGACACTATAATAATCAATTATTTCCTCCACATAGTATGATGCAACAAAAAAGTTGAACAAAACAACAAAAGGGATCAAATGCAGAATAAGCTATGCTCTAGTGAAAATAAAGGCAGAACTCACAATGATTGTTCTCCTCTTTTTTAATGGCTTTCGAGGAGTGGAAACCTTTTGCTCAGATGACCAGCCAGAGGTGTAATGGTCGATTCTCTCTAGCAGCCAGAAGTCTGTTGGGAAGAAGATATCGGCATTTCCCTGATGAGACAACATTGTATAAGGCTTTATGACTAAGCAATTTCTGATGCCTTAAATAAAAAACATCAGAATGCTGAGAAAAAAATTACTTAAAGCTTCGAGGTTGGTTTCTTCATTGTCAAAAAATACAAAAAGGGAACAGTGAAATATACCCTCGTCCATGTCAATAATAGAAACCATTTTTTACTTCATGCTTATAGTTTTGCATCGAGTTTAATGGCATGATAAGAATTATGCAACTAATCTCACCCAGTTGGGCTAACATGATTTGCATCAGTTCAACTTCACGCATAAAAATGGATGTATGTATTGTCCATGAAACATATGAATCATGGTTTGAAATCTTATATTGTGTTAGGTGACACGGTCAAAATGTATGGTTCTGATAAATTACCCAAAACTCAATACAGCTTGGCACAAAAAAATTTATCCTATGTCAACCGTGTGATGAGTTTGGTATCATATTAGCATTCGACACCCATAAATATCAAGATGAACTACAATATTTGTTATTTTTTTAACAGGTGTTCGTGCGATACAATATCAAAATTGTATCATTCTAAATGGGACATGAAGGATGAACTTTGATATATAGTTATGCTCTCTTTTTTTCTACTTTTTCATCACATTTCTCTTTCCTCTTCCGCCTCCAATTCTCCATCGGTACTATAAGTTGAAACATCAGCACAATACCAAAATAGTATCATTCCAATCAAAGTCTTAGAAAAAACATGATTTTTGGACTGTGATAGAGATCCCTTGACCAAACTAACTCTATATGGCTCCTGCTCTCTTTGAAATATGTTAGCTGCAAATTCAAACAATAAAAGTACAAATAAATAGAATAACATGGGATAAAACAAACCTAGTCAAATAGAGGATTACATATACTTATCACGTGGCATACACATTTGGTAAAATTGAATCTGTAATTGCTACATAAAAGAACTTGATTCCAGAAGCCAGTTGATTCAACTGTTTCATGGAATCTACAATCATTGCGATTCATCTTTTTTCAAAAGAAAAGTTCGAATTAAAATAAAAAGGCAATAGGCAGAAATTTTCATGAGATGCTACTTGCGTTAATTGTTTAATTGTACATTCTGTGGAAGTTCTTATTTAAGAAAACCATTGACAAGTAGTCAAATTTGATGGAAACCAACATAGCTGAAAGGGTTATACCACTTGAGAAAAATCAAATCATCTTCTGAAAACACATAATTTAGAAACCTTTATACCTTCGCATCAAGGTAGCTATCATAATCCGTAGTCCTTCCACCCTTCTGCAGAACTAACTTTGGTCAGTGCTCAAAATTTTATCTAGTTAAAAGATGGCTTAACACGTACAAGGTTACAAGAATGAATTGTACAATGAACAAATTATACATGAGATAACATTTTTGTGATAGCACATTCCTTGAAGACCTCTCTAAAGTAAATCCTAGCTTTGAGAATCATAAAATTTCTATACTATATTTATTATGTCCAAGAATAAGTATAAATAAGTGTTAGTCCAAGTACCAGACCAAGGTTTAGAGTTTGGAGCAATATTAGTACCAGAACCATGCATGTTAAGCAGTTTATAAAAGTTAACAAAAAGGTTACTGCTGAAGAAATAAACAGTCAGAATTGTTCCACTTTGCCATAAGGGGCATGTTCAAAGTTTCAAGGATGTAAGTTTTGGCATGCATACCTGGCAAGCATAATTAATTCCTGCCTAAAGACAACTAACAACCAAAAAGGTAACTATACATGAAGCCCACCGCACTAAGGTAACCAACACTATAAGAAAAACTGATGAATCCAACATCCTAGCATTCGAGCAAGAATCCAAATTTAGAAGCTTCGGATGTCAGATTAAAACTTGACATCAACAGATAAAAAAATGAACCTTTTGTGAATTTTATATAAAACCCCTATGTGAATATAGTTAATTAATCAATAGTCCAAATTCAAAACTAGATCGACAAGAGCAAAAATTACCAGTTTGTCAATGATACTTGACACTAATCATGTATAGCCTCTATCAAGTAATAATGGCATTTATTTCAAACCACATTGAGTGAAACAAATTCCAAAGGCACAAGGAAGGATAAGAACAAGATTTTCTTCCTCTTTTTACTTTTCCTATTCCTCTTCTTTTTTTACTTCCTCTTATTCTCATTGTCCACACACAATGTATCATTGCTCCTCATCAGATCTTCCTTTGTGATCCACAGTGTAATCCTCTGCCACTCATGAGTGGATGTCATGTGATTGCTCTCTCTCTCTCTCACACACACACACACACTCTTTTACAGCTATAGATGAAACCCACCTGAAATTAAAAATTTTAAACTTGGAAAGGACTAACTTGCTTACTATGATACCGCAAAGGCAAAACAAAAAGACAGGATACTAATATATTAACAATTAATTTCAGCATCTTTGAAGCACATGTATTGATCAATTATTATATGAAAAAAATAAAACTGACAAAGGATCCAGTATTTGATCACTAATGAAAGAGGTACCATGGAGGAAACTAAAGGAGCTCTATCACCAGGTATCCTAACTTCTGGAAGATAGCTAAAATCAGAAGCAATAAGGGACATCTTTGGCAGAGCCGAATGTAGAACCTCCATTAGTTGCTGAAAGTTAAAACTCATATGTTAATATTACAAAGCATGCATCTCGTCCTGACCGGCAAACAGAAAGTTAATATATAAGGCATAACTTAAGACGAGATTTATCCTACCAAGCAACCGGTCGGCATCCAAGATCTTCGGGGCCTCGGAAAAGCTTTTGACCAAATACGCCTACTTGCGGAAACTAACCGGTTTGTACCAGAAGCATGATCTTCATCCAAGCCAATAATCTTGATGCATTTGGCAATCAACAAATCTTGTATTGGCTTATAGACTTCTGAGATTTGCAAGCTTTCTTGCAGAGAACAACCACGTAAGTATTGAGAAAACCAAAATTGCAGTAGAACAGATACTCATACTTCAGCCACAAATATACCAATGGGCATACAAGTTGGCTTCTCCAATGTAAATTAGGACATAACAAAAGTAATTGGATGTTCCTAAGTACACAAAATACTCTTTAGGATCAACAGAAAACAGATGAAAGATATTTACAAATTAACAAGAAATAGAACCCAGAAGAAAATCTATTTATTCATTCTTTGGAGTACATGCAAATATCAAACCCAATATACACTTTCAGCAATAACCTCTTTTGTGGCTTTTAACTTTCCATGGAAGAAAGCATTTTAACATGAAGAATGCCCACACCACTGCTACATATTGACATGGTAAATATGAGACATGAATTTCAATTCAGCACAGAAATCAAAGGACTGTAACATCCTGAATTTGATGGATAAGATTGCAAATATGATTTAAATGAATTATTTACATATTAAAGAATGTCAAGAAAATTGGAAAGACATCACCAGTTAAAATATCTAAAAGTAAATAAAATAAAAAAGGTTTTAATAATTGAGAAACTAATAAGAACTCAGCTGCAACAGTATTACAATTGGCAATAATTTTGTCTTTCCTATAGAATTCAAAATTACATACCTACCTTTTGCCTTCTCCAACCAAACTTCCATCCATGGAGACACTTGATTTGGGGAATAGAGTAGATCATGTGGAAGATTGTCAAGCACCTATAATTAGAAAAACAAAAATTTACATCAACTAAACAACCACTAGAATGTTTTTACAAAGTCACAAAAAAGGGTAGCTGACTAGTGAAAAATGGTTAGACAAGGAGGCCATGCCAACTGATTCAGAATGCAAATCCCTTGATGTAAATGGGATCTCTGCAAATGATCATGGTGGATAACATATTGCAATCTAGATCTGCATAACCCCACTTGCCTGATGCTCAATAAATGCTTATTTTAAATTGTATAATGCCACAATGTTTATCTAAGAGAAGATTCCCTTTCTAATTCTAAACACAGATTCCATATCTCAAGTAGTTTGTTAACAAAATAAATTAGTTCATTTGCAAAGGAGCTGAAAACTAAAACAATATATACAACACGATATAACTCCAATTTACATAACTAGGTAGGAGTCAGTATGAACAATAACTAAAAACTCAAACATATTACAGCATAATCTAGTTCAAGTTTAACTGTCCAATAAAGATATTGTCATTTTGGCAATACGCAATGAAAAAATTAACTCAATGTTATCTAGAGTTAGCTGACAAATGTACAACTTGATATCATTTCAGTGTGCACCTACAGGTATATTGCTTGTTGTCGGTGCAAAACTCACTTGACACCTTTTTCAAAGTAGCATTGCACAGTGATTCCAAACTGATACAAGCAAAAAACCAAAACATGTCATTCTTGTGGTTAACTTTCCTTTGTTAGTACCTAAAGAAATTTTAGTTTATTTATTTTGTAGACCAAGAAAATTGGTTTTCTTTGAAAAGCAAGTAATAAGCTATAGGTTAATTAGTCTGCTAACTGAAGAAATCTCTCTCTTTTTTTATTTTGAAAACCGAGTTTAAGTTGTAAGTTGTGTTGCTGACTGTTCACTAACCATGATACACCTTACCGGCAGATATTATTGTCATGTACTATTCCTATACCTTTGTAGAAAGTAATTGAGCATCTGATTTTTTTTTTTTCATTTTGAAACTTATGTTCATGGTCTCTTTTATCCCCCTGAATTGACCATGTGAAAAGAAGAGAAATTGAGTCTGTTTCCTGAGAAAGAGCTTTTTAATTAGCAGCTGCTTTTTTCTCATGCATTGCAGATCAGCTTGCTGAACTATTCAGTACCAAGGCTGTCAACTAAAGATTCATATCGTGAATTCTCCTGAATAGGAATCAAACCATGAATCGTGTACTGAAAATTACAGGTAAATATGTAAACATATTAAGGAAAATATTTGTCTTTGGTTGGAATAATTTTAGCCACAAATGTATCAAAATAATGTAAAATGATTGTAAAATGAGTATGATTGTTACTTGTCAAGAAGATAAGTTTTTCTTTTCCAAGGTTTAAAATCTTGAGCTAGGTCGGAGCTACTCCTCGGAGCTCAAACCAAAAGCCAAGAGACGATGCAGAGAAGGAGAAGAAGCTCAATATAGTCTCACTAAACCATACTTTTTTCATTGCTCACTGCACAATCTCTCTGTCTCTTATGACGTCATGAAAATCGGAATTAAAGAAGCCTAGCAAACATTGCAGACCTCTCGTTCAACCTCGACAATGCAAAAATCCTCGACGACCTTTGCAATCACTATAAATTGCATATCAAAGTTGTTTTATGTGCCAACCGGGTAAATTCTGTCAGTGTCGACAACATTTAAAGTCTTGCTCTTTTTTATTATTTTCTCTCTTTCCAACTATTTTCTTATTTTTCATTGATTTGACCTATTATTATCTTGATAGCAGTGTTGTGAATTACGGTAGGCGATGGCGGGGCGATCAGTAACAACCTAGGTGGTTGAATTTTTTTTACTATTTTTATACATAATTAAATAATATATTAACTAAAGGATAGAAATTAAATAAAGGATAAAAAATTTACTATAAAATATATTAATTAAAAATAAAAAAGTTAATCTAAATATTTTTTAAAAAATAATATATTTATATATATATATATATATTAAATTAATAGGATAATTTTATTAAGATTTAATTAAGCTTATTTAATTATCCCAATCATAGTTAGGGATTGATAAAAATTATTAATATAAAGTTTTGATTAAATCCTAAGTTCAAAAATAAAAAACCTATGCATTTTTGCTTTGCTGCTTCGGCATTTCAGCATCGGATGCGTCACCGGACCTAGGTGACGCATTTAGATGCTTTGCTTAAGCCTGTCGAGCGAGCACAAATGCGTCGTGCAAGCCAGAGGATGAGTCCGGACCCGTCGCGTGAGCTCGAGGACGAGCCCGGACCCGTCGCTAGAGCCAGGAACCGTTGCGAAGCCCGAATTCGTCAACATAGCTCAACGATAGTCCCGGAAGGATCGTTGAAACCTGGCGACATGCCCAAACACGTCGTTCGATGCATCCGAAGCTGAAATGTTGAAACATTTGAAAAAACCCTATCTTCAGCATTTCGGCATCGGACGCGTCTCGTGCCACCCCTAAATCACCTCCTTTCACAAATGTGATGCAGTTGAGGTCCGCCTAGGTAATTTTGCCAATGGGCCCTTCATATTGTATTTAGGAGGCCCTTTTAAAAAATGGCATAGGCAGCCTACGCAGTTCAAGGGGTCTCCTAAGAGTCTTATGTAGCCCAAGGGATCTATCTAGGTAGCCTAAGCAATTGGTACATGGGTCTAAAGTTTAAAAAAAAAAAAGGTTTTTTGTATAAGCTCTTCATTCATTTGGCATTAGTTATCTTACCTATGTTTAGTATTGAAATATATTATTAATTATAAGTTAGCTATGTGTTTCTTACAATTGGAACTTATGTCTATAAATTATTGAATTTTGTATTATGTTAGTGATTTTTGTTTTCTTGGTTGCAATATAAAATATCTTGTCTTGTTATGATTTGTTTGATTGTAATTTTTTACATTTAATTTACTTCCCTTCCCTATTTTAGCATAACTTTAATCCTATCTGCCTAGGCCTTCCCTACCGCCTAGGTGGCATGTAGTAGATCGACCACCTACCACCTAGGCTCTATGTAACAGCTTGATTGATTGTCACCTGGAACCGCCTCTTGATACCTTAATCACATTGAACCTAAAGGTTTCCGAATCCAAAACACTATATTTGGAATAAATGTCATCTCAAGAACATATCATGTTCTTACTTTTATATTTCATGCACAGGAAGCTCATCTAGCTATTTGGTCAAATTACTAACACATGTCAAAATGCAAAAGTAAAATCATACTCAAAATCAACATTGTCTAAGGCCACGTTCATGCTCTTATTTTTGTATTTCAAGCATGAAAATGTTATCTTTCTCTCACAAATCCAATGTTACCCTTGTACAAACTAATAATAGGCCTTCAAAAATAAACTAAAAAGAAAAAAATATTAAAGTTTATAACATTATAAGTATTTTGGGTAGTGTTCTAAAAAGTGCTAGACGGTAGACGGACAGCCACCCACTGCCTAGCGCCTAGGCATATTTTTTTTGAATATTTTAAATAATTATAAAAATATATAAAATATTTTATAATATATAAAATTAATCAAAATATGCATAATTTATTCAACATATAATGAAAATAGCAAAAGTACATAAAATAACTCGTATACTCTTATACCTCTAATTCTTCTTCTAGTTCATCTCCATATTTCTCCAACACTTCCTCTGTATCGGATTCAAACTCAAAACCAATTGCATCTTCCTCTTCATGATCTGATACAAATTCTTCTTCGTAAAGTTCTCTTACATCTTCAATATTTGTCTCAACATCTTCATCTCCACCATCAACAATCCATCATTGTTCCATAGTTGCTTCGCTAGCAAGTAACACATCAACTCCTTGTCTTCTCTTTTTTTTTAATAATCTTGGCATTGAATTGGACATAGACTAAATTGTTTAACCTTCTGGTATCTAATCTATTTTTTTTTCTCTATATGGATCTACATTAAAGAAAAATATTAATATTTAATACATATTTAGACATTTAGTAATCAGTAGTTAGTACACTATACACAATAAGTAATTAAGTACTTACCCCCTCAA
>JBAMIB010000086.1:1601990-1614037 GCA_037177415.1 Kaempferia rotunda | reverse complement strand
TCCTCTCATGATTAGCATGTTATAAAACATATATCCCCTTTTAGCTTAAAGTGAACATCATGTCTTTCCCCTTTGTTTTGCTCTGACTACATGATAGGCCTTTCTGTTCAGTCAAGAGGGGTCACAGCCTCATCCTACATTCATCGTGGTGGCATGTTCTATTCTGCTTCAAAATATTAGAGTTTGTTACTATTCTCTTGTCTGTAGGCATAGTAGTGCGACATGGTTTTGTGTTATGGTTTGAACTTGGACATATATTCTACTAATTTTGGGCTCAATGTTTAGCCCCCTTTCATCACGATGTTAATGAGACCCTTGGGTTATGCTGCTTTATAGGCAAAATCCTTCTACCTTCTATTTACATACTATGTTATAATTACAATAATTCATTGAGTAGGTTGTTGACCTCATCTAGCTTAGGCTAGTTTGTCTAATGACTTTTATGGTAATCTAGGTATCTAGCTTTTACGATCTGACTTTTATCACTATTTGCTTAGATACAAGAACTAACCCGTTAACTTTATTGGACTTAGCTATTGAACTAAAATGCTTGAAGCTAAGTTAATAATAGGCCATTTATGTAAATTTGTCAAGACTCAAAGTCTTAACTCACAGTCTATAATTACCCTTAATTGGAGTCCGAATTCAATTGGGGTTCTTCAATCAATGCACTAGGCCTATGATTATCTCAATTCTAATGTCAATTGTCATGACTCATCCAAATGAGATACCTAGCCTAATGACCTCATTAAGCCCAATGAGAGACCCACCATGTTTAAACCTCAATTAATAGTAGCTCAATGTTATAAAATTATGATACCCTTTAGCATATAATTCCTCATATATGGTTATTGTATTTTTTTATCAATCAATTCATGAGATCCCAATTTTCCAACAAATCGCTTAGGCGTATTATATTCTGTTCAAGGCATATTTTATATGGTTAAAATAACTTATTGAAGAAATGTAATATGCTAATTTCATGATGTGAAAATGGATCCTTGCAACTTAAACTTTTCTTAATAAAAAGTTAGTATACGTGAGCCTAGTGCCTGACTCCTAATGACTCTGCCATATCTTCATGTTTGTTTTTTTTTTTTATGGTAATCGAAGTATCCAACTCTTCAAACCAACTATTCCTAGAGGTGACTAGTCTGACCCCACAGAAGTTTCCCTTCGGCCACTAGGTAAATCGAGAAGCGCTAATAGAGGCTCATCTAGACGGCCAATATTCTTAGGCCCGCTTCTCATTGGAGGGAAAATCCTCTACAATACACTGCAATTGAGATATGAACCTTGTTTTGACTACTTTTAATTTTTTGGGGGGTTTGCAATTACATGTGGTACTGAAAAGAGCAACATAGGAATACAGTTATATTCCTTCTATTCCATATACAGGCCTACAAAATATGTTCTAATAAAATTGGATGCAAGTTAATATTTAACAATGCCATGCTACAAGTATACTCATTATTCAGCCAAAATTCCTATCTATGTACAACGGAGGCCCATATCCATATGTGGTAAAATCTAGTGTTAAGTTATACAATAGGTAATAAGTTCTACAGACATAAAAGGAACTTAAAGTTGTATTTGGACATCAAGGTTTCTAATGGACAAAAGAGCAATTGTCCACATGGAATCAGGAAATGGTAGCATTCTATTATGCAGTATGAATGCATGGCAATTGTATTATAATGACAAAAATTAATTTCCAAGGATCAGCATATTACCCAAGATATTGAAGATACTTCAAGGCAGAATTAATTGGTTCTACGTAGCCAGAAATTACTAACTCCTTCCATGCTACATCTCTCCAACTTACTGAAAAATAGTTCCCGTGCTTTTGGTGAATCTGCATTTGGATCGGAGAAAAAAAGACATTCCCTGATTTTGCTCTTATTGCAAGAGAGATATTTTGCTTATCATCTGAGTATATCATTTCGAATCCAGGAAAGCCCCTGTCAAACATCATAGTTTGTGTACATTCTCAAATTAAAAAAGGATTGAGAGAGTTTGAAGCCAATATTATTTCAGATAATGCACACTTAATTCTTCAATTATATAATTTCAGAAAGGAGACTGGAGACTGACCCAAATTGAGGGCTCATTATGTCTTCAATTACATGCAATTTCTCAGGTAAAGAAATAAACTGAGGTGGCTTGCAGAGGACAAATATGAAGACCATGGCAGTAGCAATATTCTTGTTGATATCATAGAATGTATAAGAAAAAAAATCTTCACCAAAGAATCCCTGGTAAGGAGTGTACCGAAACAGTTGCCCATATTGCACCAGTGATCCATGAGTTGGCTTTCAAGGGCAATATAAAAAATATGATTTCAATATTAATTTCACATGGAAGAATCATATATTACGCAGCTAGCAAAGTGGAAGTTGAAAGAATGGAGGTAATCTTCTCTAACTAATTGGATTTTAAAAAATAAAAGTGTCACATGATATAGGTGATATTGGGAATGGTCATACAGTTATGAAGAAAACCAACTGTATCATGCATCAATATCTGGCATGGGATTTGATTCAACTGCCTTCACCTCTTCATAGTTCATAACATTAACATCCAACTGACAAATAACTAGACGATCATAAAAAAGCATTGAATGCAAACTCTACCATCCTAGGTCAATGCAACAAAAGTTGGTTGGTGCAACCATACAAGGCATGATATTTCTAAAGATCTATTTTCTCTCAAATAAATGGAATCCTCATTTGCTATTTATACCTCTTTCTCTCTAAACCCCTCTTTTAAGTTGTGAAGCCGTGAAAGGAAGTTGTAATTGAAGGAAAAAAGAAAACAATCAAAAGTAATCAATTGGATCAGGTTCGTAGTACCAATGAAAAGCATCATGGTGATGCCAAAAATGGTATTCTTTGATAAATGCTCTTCCACACCATTGGTTCAAACTTCTTTCTTATTATTATTCTGGCTTATCTGGCCTATAACAAATATAAATGTACTGCATAACTAGTACAGAGGTGGAGATTGGAGACAGTCTTTGGCACATGAGCTTATCATTGAATTTGAATATAAAGATGAAAACAGAATTATATTTATCTTGTTATTTGGGGTTGATCCTCTCATTAACATAGTGAATAGAGTAGTCAGCTCAAACACTAGAATGACAACATCCTGCATTAGTTAAGAATATAAATCTATGAGTGGGGTCCAGTCCTAAGAGCTTACAATTTTGTAATAAGTGGTAACTCAAATTTAACTAGCACGAGGGTAGGAGGTTCTACTTTTGAATTCATCTAGTGTTGATAATTTAGTATAGGTGTATATGGGTGTTCAAGAATATAAATGCACAGAACCCCCTGCTAATAGCTAAACTTTTACAAAGTAGTGGTTGGCAACCTTGTAGGGGCATCCATGAGATTTCTGCAAGATCATGGCAACCTTGCGACCACCCAGAGGCCTCTGTGAGGCTGCTCTTGCCTTATGGCCAAGCCCAGTACTGAAATATAATTTTGGTGTCAGTTGGCAGGCAAAACTATAAATTCCACCCATGCCAACTAACACGGTTCAAAATCTAAACCCATGGTTTCGATTCATAATTAAAAAACAAGAAAGTTAATATCTAAGAAAGAATACATTGGAGATTTAGAAATGAACAATTAGTGATGTGAAATCTTACAATTGAGAATTCAATTGTATTCGAATTTCTGCCTACAATATAATCATTTGAAAGGACATCAAAAGCAAGTGATTCATCCTCCCAAACAAAGATATTGTCATTGTTAGCCTCAGAAAAATACTCTCCTGGAAAAAAAGACAATAAGCCATTAGAAGGATATCATTCTAAATAACTACTTACCTTCTCTAGCATTTTTTTCCTTTATGATTAATAACAGAATAGGCATCAACAAACATGACATCAAACTATCCAATGAACAAAAATTAATGTTTTCTTCATGATTCATATTAGGGAAATAGAAAACACAGGCTTGAACTAAAAAATGATATGCTTGCCTTCAAGTTACAAATATAAATGGTATTCTCAGGATGTCCTAACTCCACAATGCTACAAAAACTACAAAAGGCTCTAAATTTTTCTTAACAAGATAATATCTACTATCAGCTATTCTTTCAGAAAAAAGTAAAATGGCTATAGACTCCTATTAGATGTTAAAAGATCAAAATAAGACCAAGCTAAGCTATACTAGCAAACAACTAAGAGAAAAAATGCTAATAATCCCTACATAAAAATCATCCTTGCAAAACATAACAAAGGATTGACATAAATGATATACACAAATATTCCGTATGAAATCAAAGAAGGAAGTTAAATTTTAAGTTATCTTATCTTCTAATTTGACACCCAATGTCACCCAAGAAGACACTTTATACAGCCTCCACAAAATATATTTGCATTGACACCTGAGGAGAGAGATTGCGGACCATGCTAGTGAAGTGAACCTCTTTTGAAACTAATATCATGAATTAAGTAAGACCCTAAAACCCTAAACCTTGGATAATGCTTGGAAGAGGCTCTAATCAAAACCTAACTCCATGGATGCTCTATTTGCCTTTTTCATTCCTCTTCTTCTTTTGCTTCATGTATATCTTGAATCCTCTATGTAATCATGGCATGCATACCTTATTGTCTATGGTAATATATGCTTCAAGTGCCTTGGATGTATTGATAATATGCTTAGAGTTAATAGTCTTATTTAATGATGCATGCATAAAGTTATTATCCTTATTTAATGAAGCATGTTTGGAGATTTTTTTTGTTACATATTACTCATTCTAATATGCCATATGCCATATGTTTACCCTACCATTGAGAATTTATAGAATAACAAATATACAAGGTGCGTGAGATGAGCTAGGGCATGACGACTGGTAAATGTATCTTGGACTCATATGAATGGTTTTTAGCTAAATGGTCACAAAGACCCTATGGCCATTGATGGTGAGACCTGTAATGTTAGGGTTTTCAATGCCTAACTGTAGATTGCACAACTTCATGGATGTTGCAAGTGTGTGACGATTGGGGGACTAATGTTTTACTAAGGATCAAGTGAATTCTAGGATATTGTCGGCATGTGATGGTAAGAGACAGTGATACATAACTGGGATGATCATTAAGGTTGATACCTAACCAGGGGTCACACGAACTTATGACCGCTTTATGTTGGAATGTGCTTTTAGGTCAATATTTGATGTTCCGCTCACCTTATGTTGATTCAAAGTTCTATAGCATGCACATTGAGATATAAAGGACATTTTTTTTCTGTATGTTTTTAGAGATTGATATAATTCGAACTGTGGAGTTGCATCATCTTTCTTGCTCTATCCTTGTGGCCTTGTTTGACTATTAACTTTGAATTTTTGACTTCTTATAAGGCTCTCCTAGCAGTTTATTTCAATGTCTCATACTTCTGTTTGCCTTCAAATTAGCCTGAGGCAAGTGGTAGGGGCATCAATCTGGTCTTCAGGTGTGCTTCCGTTATTGTTGCTTGACAGTTGAAACATCACTATTATTGAGGTAGAGGTTTGCGTAACATTTTCAGATTTTTCTTTGATTTGCTACTTGTTTACTATCCTACATTTTTTTGTATGAGACTTGACTTGTTATAAATTTTGTTACAGTTTCTACTTGTATGTTTCTTGGCTGATTCATAGAGTTATTACTCTTATGGTTACTTTCTGTGATAATCATCTCTTCTTCCCAATGGTGTCGTGAGGACATATTCTGAGTGTTGCCTAGTGTCCCTGCAGCATAGTCCAGTATTGATACAAGCCAACCGAGAAGATCTCCTTTGAGGCATGACAACACACCATCTAATAAGATAGATTCAATTTAAAATGGAAGAGAATGTTAACATGATCATAAGTGATCTAAATTTAAGATGTCATACACAGGTTAACTGATTGATGGACTTACTCTCATAGGCATGCACCTCAAAAGGACAAGGAGACAAATGCCTGTCATCAAACAGAATACACATATTGTAAGCACCAAGATCTTTTGCCATGTAGTAGCCAGTATATGATCCATCTCGATTGTCGTGAAATTTCCATCTCATAAAACTTGAATTGTTCGCTGTAAGTAGTTGAAGACGCAGTTTTGTCTGCTCTGACGAAATTGGATTTCGATAAGAGTCTAAAAGTCGCACCAAAACTTCATTCTTAATATGTGTTTTGACATTGGGTTGAAATTGTGCCACACTTGATAGTGATGTATCAACCATCCCTGGAATGTAGAGTCACACACTAATCACTTTATGGGATACAGTTAAAACCTTAAAACAAAATGATGTTAAATTAAATTTAACATCATGATATGTATAATCACATAATGCAAAGTCCACATAATCCTAGAGAAAAAAGTATGTGAAGCAGACTAGATAAGACCATAAATATCACATTTTAGAACCAGGTTGATCGGATGGGTGGATATTATCTAGCAGATGATCTAGGGAACAATTGTTAAACCATACACAGAAACTGCTTGGTATCAAACGAGTCTGTGATAACCATGGCTATTTTAGCTATGATGAATAATTTATTATCTCACAATCATTGCAATTATAAAATTAAAGAGGATTGAAAAGATACCTGGTGCCACTTTCATTGCATAAGGATTGCCATCATTTATAGGAATGTTCCCACAAAATATCCAAATTTTATAATCTCCATACTTTTCTGGAGTGTAGGTAACATTGAATTGACTAGCTTGTAATGACAAATTTGTTATAATCTGTATGGAAAAACAAAATTCAGCCATGTAATAATGTACATTCTAACTAGGCTACCTAAGCAAGCAACCTTGCAGTCATCTTACATTAGAGGGCAATCCATGAATGAATTTGGCAGTTTCATTGGACATCCACCCATCATTATTATCCTCTGTTATAAAGCATTTATCAAGCAAACATGACTAATGATAATTAATCAAATTTCACAGAAAGTAATTCAAATTCTCACCATGATTCTGCAAAGGGATAATAATTGGTACACTATTCAAGGTAGTGTTTTCACTTAAAATATCGACACGCAGCCTTCCTATCTCAACAGGAGATGGGTTATGATACAAATCTTGTAAATAAACTGTGAAAAATGATGTTCTCCCAGCAATAGAACTCACTAAGCCGGACCCATTAGCAAAACTGTTAGAATGATGACAATAACCTACCAGAAAAACAAGAAACTAATAAAATTTTTAAAATGATCATTATGAAAAAAATATTGATCCTCCAAGTTTACAAAAAAAAAAAAAAAAACTTGCAAGTAAAAGGAACACAGAAAAGAAAAGTGCCACTATGATGCGTTAAATTGCATCACATAAAATTATATAATCATGGTTTAAAATTTTGAACTGTGTCGATCTTTCATTCTCGAACCGGAACAATAGTACCGTATCGTACCGTGATGATATAATTTTGATATTTTTTAAATATAAAATATATTAACTGAAAATAAAAAATTTAAGCTAAATATTTAAAAAATTAGAAATATATATATATATAATTAATGAGATAATTTTATTAGCCTTTAATTAAATTTCTTTAGATATCTCAATCATAGCGAAGAGTTGATTAAATTTATTAACCTAAGTATTTAATTAAACCATAAGTTCCTATTCATATTCCTCGACGATCGCAAGCACCTGCGTGACACCGGGCTCGCATGACGCCTTGGGACGCGTCGTCGCGACGCCTCTGAAGGCGTCTTCGGGCTCGCGCGACACATCAAATGCATTGTCGGACTTGCGTGACGCATTCGGACCCGTGGTCGAACTCCCACGATGGGTCTAGACGCGTCGCTGGGCCTGCACGACGCGTCAGTACCGTGTACCAATCTATGGGCGGAACGAGATGTTTTGCCCGTATTGGGGGAAACAACTAGAGATTTTAATCCATGACAATAATGTCATGAAATATTCTAAATGGGTGTAACTACGGACGGTCTTCAATACCCTCAATAGGAAATTTTAGAATAAAACAAGAAACAATCTGAACATAAAACATAGAAATTTTTCGTGTAAGGATATAATTTGACTTTGAGACTAGCAAAGCATGTGAGCTTAAGAAACAACATAGACTTCCCAATATGTGAGAAAGTAAAATCAATGAAACATAATGATTACTAGCTTATTCCAGTGTCCAAGGATAAATGGATTCACAACAACAACAACAAAAAATCATTAGCAAGTTTTTGAAGAAAAAAGTTGTTTTCTAGTAAATCAATTTTAATGTTAATATAATATGTAATATGACATAAAATATCATTTTAAAGTACCTGAAGTTTCATATCAACAGAATCGACTAGGAATCTCAATGAACATAATATCTAGCGGAAAGAAAGACAATATGTTTGAAAGGGCATACTCTCAAAAGCTACGCATGCAAAAGCTATTAAACTTTGCTATTCCAAATAATTCAGCACCTTTTTCATGCGTCGACTTACTTTTTTGCTTCAAGATGAATAAAATCTGGCCTCAGGTGAAAAAATAGTGGAAAATAGTAAGCGTAAAATTACTAGAGCTTCAAATTAGACAAACCTATAAATACAGAGAAATCATATGTCAAGTTCCAGATACTTTCATTAAGCTTTGCATCAAAAATGATGAGTCTGAATTGGCCAGGTATAGGAACAATAAAAGAAAGCAATTGGGTTCCTCTTGCTACCTCTTCAAATAATAAGTCTGCTACCGGAATAGACAAACTAGAAGTCTTCTCAGTAACACGAGCATCAAATGGATAGAAACCTGGGACTAGGTTCTCAAACTGATCTTTTTGGTATATGAACATTTCCAGCCTAGAGAAAACCTGGAATGCATTTGTTTTATATTTCCATTTTCCCAGAGTATTTCTTATATCTATTGATCCTGTCAAAATAGGAAAAAAGAGAACAGTTGAGAATTTTAATAAGCTGGCATCCACCAGGATCCACATATTCAAACATGAAGATATTGGCTAATGCATAATTGCATATATTCAATGTGTATCATTGTGATCTGAAGAAGTCATTCAATATGATATTGTTTTTCCAAAAGAATTGATTCTAGTATAAAGAAAATATGCAAGTAGAAAAGGTGTAATAACAAATGCATATGGCACATCAATCAGCAAGACTAACAATATCAGGCTTGTATTCTTCAAGACTGTAGAAAGATTTCTTTTCCAAACAAATTTTGTGGTACATAAGTGAAGAAATCACTGGTGGCTTTTGCTTATTCTTAAATGACCTGTTGATGTAGATATTACAGTCAAAGCCAAACCTGGTTTACATGAATCAAAGCCAACCTTGGAAAGAATGGAAGCATTTCCTTATAGAGGTGTTAAGGATCTTTTAGAAAAAAGAAAATGTATGTTGAAAAAATAATAGATTCTTTCAAAAAGAATAATTAATTTTTGGCTTTGAATTTTACATCATCATCCTCAAGCCATTTAACAGTTATTTGGCATCAGCTGCATGGATCTTCCTTACATTGAACTCAACGGAATATTACTATAGTAATAGTTAGATCCCTTAAATCACTTTTTATTAGATTTTTCTTTGTTTACCTCTTAAACCTTTAACCCTAATGTGATATGACTCCACGTAGGGGTGTCATAAATGAACCTGACTCACCATCACTACCTGAGTCGACCCAAAATGTCAGGTTTAGGTTGGGGGTTTTGGGTTGTGCTAGGATCGGGTCAAATTCGGATTGACCTAAATTTATTAATGGGTTTTTTAGGTTAAATTAAATTTTATTTTGAAAATTAAGATGCTTTTATGTATATCAATATTAAGGTTAGTATAATAATGATGAAGTATTAGGTAAAAGTGAAGAATTATAGGGAAAATAAAAAAATCTTTTTTAATCGAGTTGGTCAATGTCACGCCCAACGACCGACGACGACCGACATTGCTTTCAAATGAAAAATTCAAAAACGACCAACCTCGATAGGACTAATTGCAAAACAACCCCGTCTTTTCATTCCAAAATTAACAGTAAACTATTTATACTATTTGAACTAATTAAATTATATCCACTTAAATTTGAAATTTTTATATTGCAGTAAAATTCTAGTCTTCCGGTCAGAAATTGGAACGAATTCACCATCCCAGAACTTGACTTCTCCCTATCCTCGATTTCATTCTCAGTTCCAATTTTGTCTCTAATTGAAACGGATTGTAAGGGGTGAGTGACTTGGAGTCACCCAGTAAGCGGGGGATAAAACGCAAATACAACAATTCTTGAGAAGCAGTAGTTTTTCAGTAGTAAAAATAACACTTAACTCAAAACCGAAATATACATAGGCATTGAAATTAAATCATGTTCTTCATTACTTAAGCTGATATCAACCCTCTAGAATTCTCTCCTACAGGAGAGGTCGGAAATCAAAAGTAATTTAGAAATAAGAAGTGTTCAGAATATGTATTCCTACTATTTAATTCATAATTAATTCAGTGTCCTAAAATACAATAATGAGAATTAGTAATATTCAGTAATCGGTAATAACGGAAGTGTGAAATACAATTCTTCGAAAATAAAACTATCACTTTCAAAACTCATAATTTACATAATAAGTCCACTTACAGAAATCCTTAGAAGCTGATACGACGATAGAAAAGGTGGGATTCTTGAAGTAAACTTCTCCTTCCTTGCCAAAACAATTCTACCAGGAAAATGTCTTCTCTTCTAATCAAGTTTTACCGTAACTTTCCCATGGTTATTTATAAGGATGAAGTTTTGATCTCCACCAACTCCACTATCTCCACTAACATCATGATCTCCACTACCTCACTATCTCCACTATCCTATTCAAATTGTGGTCTTTACATTCCTTCCTCCTTATGGAAAGTTTCATCCTCAAAACTTGAGTCACCGTAGACCTTGAAAAGATGAGGGTGGTGTATACGCATTTCCTCTTCTCATTCCCAAGTAGCTCTCCTATTGGTATGATTGGACCACAGAACTTTAACATACAAAATAGTTCTTTGTCTCAACCCTTGATCCTTTGAATTCATTATTCGAATCAAGACCTCTTCATAGTTCAAGTTTTCCCTTAAGTTCCCTTGAGTTACCAATGGTTCTACCTTCAGGATATGACTCGGGTCTGCCATATATCTTCTCAATTGAGAGACATGGAAGACATTGTAGATCCTCGATAAAGTCGGAGGTAAGAACACTTTATATGCCAGAGTGTCGACCCTTCCTAAGATTTCAAATGGTCCTACGTATCTATGACTCAACTTTCCGGACTTGTCAAATCTCGCCACACCTTTCATTGGTGAAACTTTTATATATACTTTCTCACCAATATCAAATTCTAAGGGCCTTCATTTTGTATCAGCCCAATTTTTCTGATGGTCTTGGGTCATCTTTAGTTGCCCTCGAATAATTGCTACTTTGCCCATGGTGGCTTGGATGAGCTCAAGCCCAGTAAGGGTCTTCTCTCTGACTTCATCTCAGTATAAGGGTGATTGTCATTTTCGCCCAAGGCTTCAATAGTGCTTTAAAGTTCTAACACTTGGTTCTCCATCTGATTATAGTAATTATTGTACTCCTGCTGCATATGATCCATCTGTTGCTGCAGGTTTTGTTTTTGCTCTAATAGCGAACTTTTGAGAGTCGTGAGTCCTCTAATTATTTCTTGGGCCTCTCACAACTCCTCTAGTGTCTCATCTTTGAGTTGTTTCTCTGTGGCACAGTGATAGAAGGCAAATCGTGTTACATCAGCTCGGAGGTGGTCTCTTAATTCCAGTAATTATGCTTTCTCCCGTCGTTTGTACTCTAAGGCATTTTTCAGTCCCTCGGCCTCTGTCTCTCTGATTGCCTATTCATATTAGTTGCATTGGTCATTGTCTTACCCCAAACATCCAAGGTAGTCTCCATCTAGATTGACCAATGGTTCGAATTAATGAATCGTATACATCTATATATAAACTTGAAATGTTATCAAGAATTTTCATAACGCCAACCTACTTAAGGTAATGATAACTTTATTAAAAAATTCATAAAGTCACATGCAATTAGGATACATTGATAACTTTTATAAAATTAAAATAAAAGTAGGAGGAATTGC
>JBAMIB010000086.1:1582271-1597590 GCA_037177415.1 Kaempferia rotunda | reverse complement strand
GAAAGTCGCTCCACTCACACCAAGGTCCAGTCAGTCGGTCTTCCAACTTCCTTCGACTATACGAAAGCATGTGATCCGGGTGTCAATAGCCCGTCAACAGAAGAGTCAGGTCATTGTAAAAGTTCTTGGTCAAGTCAGAGAAGGCACCAGGTCATTAGGGTCAACAGGCATCAGGCCCGCCCGAGTCGACTAATCGATCAGACACTTTACCCAATTGAACAGGGTGCCCGATCGAACACATTATGCCTGAGCGGATCAAATTAACCCAACAGGGGTCGGACAATCATCTCCTGAACATGAGCGGTTGGCTGGTCGGCGACTTTAATCGCCAAGGTCACTGCCCGATCGACACATGAAGACAGAATAAGCTGAGAGCTTATAGTCCGATCGACATAATAATACAAGAGTCCTTTATCGCCTAGCCCAACGGAATGTCAGAGAATATTCCCTGCCAGCTAAGTAGTCTATCAGGTGAGGACACGTGGCGGACGCAATCATGAGCAGCCCATATATAGACGGCCCAGCATGGAAAGGAAGTGTCACGTGTCCACAGCTGGCAAGGAATCTTCTCTCCCTATAAATAGGCCTTCGGACGAAGGCCTCAAGTACGCTCTTTTACGCGCACGCACGTGAGAACTCTGCTTCTATTCATTTCCTTCCAGCACACTCTTCTGAACATCGTTAGGCTAACTTGAGCGTCGGAGGACTAAACACGGAACGACGACTCCTGTTTGGTTGTCAACGCTTGTCTGTGCATATCCGAGTGCCTTCTCACCCGCAATCATCATTGGCGAGTGCGTCCGAGTGTTCTTTCGCCGTCGCTGTATCAGCCGAGTGTGTCCGAGTACTACGTTGATAGCAACTCTTCTTTCCGACTGTGTAAGGTACTCTTCGATATCCATCTGCCTGCTTGACAGATAGAATCATAAAATATCTGATGTGCTAATAAGTTTAGACAATTATAACATGATTAGATTTATTAAAATGTTCACATAATATAAAAATAGATAGTGGTCCTTGTCCAAATGTGCCTTCACTTGTGTCGGATTACTGCAAATAAAAGATGAGGTATTTTATTATGGTTTACATCTCTTTCTTCTTGGTGTTTAGTTCTCATCATTTTATACGTATATTTTATTAATGGGACATTCGTCTGCTCACTGATGCACCCCGAGTGCCGTGCACGTGATATCCAGTCTTGGTTCCCATTTGTCCGAACGCCTCCGATCCATCATCCACCGTTCGTGCCCACGCTACGACGGCCAAGATACGCCCCGCATGGAATATATATGCTGAATTATTCACCGGGGCCCGCCTCTCGTCTACGTCGCACGAAACGTAACGCCGTGAATATTTAATGACTGTATATGAACGTTAATATAAATAGAAGAGGGATGGCTCTTCCCTCCCTGTCTCTTTCTTTCCCTCCCAACGAAGGCACAGAAATGACGGGGACGGCGACGGGCAACGCCGCTCTGACCCTGGAAGAGAAGGTGCGGATCGATGGGTCGGTGGCGGAGGCAATCCTAGCGTCCGACGGCACGCTGCGCTGGAGCTCCGAAAACGGCGGGGAGTGCTGCCTCGTCTTCGACAAAGAGGTTTTGGGGTTGGAAGCGGCGGGGGTTCGGATCACCATCAGGGCATTCGTTGAGGCGCACAAGTCGCCGACTTTCTGTGGCGGTCAGGGCGGCCTCGGG
This sequence comes from Kaempferia rotunda, assembly GCA_037177415.1. Lineage (NCBI taxonomy): Eukaryota > Viridiplantae > Streptophyta > Magnoliopsida > Zingiberales > Zingiberaceae > Kaempferia > Kaempferia rotunda. Next base: position 1,595,893 of record JBAMIB010000086.1, on the reverse strand, counting down.
AGGCGGGCGAGGAGGGATTATGTTCTGGAGATGCCTACCGAAGAGGCGGCTTCCATGTGGATGGATAAGATGAGGGCCTATCTCGATTCCCTTGGTAAGTGTGCAAGTTGTGTGAATTGGCGTTTCTACGTGGAAAGCGTTTTCCCTCCGCTCTCCGATAGTGAAGTTATTTTCTTTTTCACTAATATATACCTATATATTCGGGCAATACCTAGTCTTTTGGAAAAGATAGTTGACTTGTTTTTTTTTTAAACTCGAATAGAATCAGCTCGACGGATCCTTTACTTGCTTCTTATTCGAATTTTAACTGAAAGATTTGAAGCCTCGTCCATTCAAATTTTGTATTTTCCAAAGTTATTGTGGAAGCTTCACCAGTTGTTTTAGCGTAAGTAGAAAATTATCTGGAACGGATAAGCTTGGTTTGTAACTTTTTGTTGGCTAGCCGACGTTCTCATTTCCATCATTTGTTTCTCTGTTCCAATAGCAGCTAAATTCGAAAGTTCGCATGCCTTTTGTCCTACTACAGCGAGGACCCTATGACATAGTTGACTGCAATGAACCACTGTTACGGAAAACTTATGTTTTCCATTGGGATGTCTTGGCTCTGTTATCTCTGTACTTCTATCTAATTTGTTTTACATTAATTACAATTCCATAATGCTGATTAATTGACAATTTTCACCCTAGTCCTTTGATTGTCTATCACTAATATTTGGACTCGATACTAGTGTTACAAAACAATTATCTTTCACTGCATCTGAGTATCTCTTTGATGTAGGACGGCCAAAGAGGTTGTTTATTGTTGTAAATCCATATGGAGGAAAGAAAACTGCAGTCAGGATTTTTGATACAGAGATTAAGCCTCTTCTAGTGGATGCTAATATCATTTATACCATGAAAGGTTCGTGTTATTGTTTTTTGTCTATGGTTCATTTCATTTTATATTTCTCATTCATGTGGCAAACTCCGAACGTTCATTGCCTGCTTAACAAATTGAATTTTCTATTTTTATGTTTCTTCAGAAACTGAACATCAGCTCCATGCTCAACAAATTGCTAAGACTGTGGATCTACTAAAATTTGATGGAATTGTGTGTGTCAGTGGTGATGGTGTACTTGTGGAGGTTAGTGACTTTCTTCAAATATTAGCTAAATAGGCATAGAATAAGCATGAATTTCTGTATCAGTGCTTGATTTGTAGTCCACTTCTGCATAGGTTGATTTGTTTCAGTATGATAAATTCTTAGATCTAAGTTTCCACTTTTTTTAATTTCTTCAGTCTAAAACAAGTTTTTTTTCTTTTAATTTCTATATCTTATCAGGTTCTCAATGGTTTGCTTCAAAGAGAAGACTGGGATAGTGCTATTCAGGTTCCTCTTGGGATAATTCCAGCAGGTTGTTCCTCAAGCCTAATGCAAAATGCTATTTGTTTCTGTTTTATAATTTAGAAAACGAACACAAAACTGGGAGAACAATGCATTTTTTCTGGTGGTGCAAAAGGACATTTAAAACCCTGATTATAGCATTCTTTGACAGAGATTCATTATGTTTTGTAATGGTCACCATTTTATAGATAACATACAAAATAAAAAAAAAATCTCAGATTGGATAACATATCAGTTAATGAATTCTTGTTCCTCAAAAAAGTGATATATCTGTCTTTGATGTGATTTTTGAATCTAATACAAACTACTCGGACTACTTGGGGTTAGTTATGACATATGTCACAGAACAATGTGACAACTATAACACTGATCAGTAGATGTAAGTAGGCATTCTCCAAACACTGATTCTACCCCGACATCAAATTAAGCACACGAGTCCACAATACAGATCATGGTTTGTGGAAGATAAGCATGCACCACTTAGAGGATGTGTTCACAAATTAACATAAATTTGTTCAGGGAGATATCTTTTCATCATTTTCCTGCTTAAAATGGCATAAACTTTATGATCTCTTGATTGCCATAAACTTTATTAGCTTGTTTATCAGGTTGTGGTATTTCCCCTTTCTTTAGCTTCTTTATCAATATATTTTGTATATTTTAGTGAAAATGTAACTTAAATGCTTTCTTTTCTTTGTTTGTAGGTACGGGAAATGGTATGGCAAAATCACTTCTAGATTCTGTGGGTGACTTGTACTCTGTGTCAAATGCCACATTTTCTGTTATTAGAGGTTCTGCTTAACTTCATATGTTTTTTCTTCCACATCACTTTGTTGTCAGTAATCTTATAACATCTTATTTGTCAATTGTCATCGAATGCAAAATTTTTAAATGTGTCTATGTTTAACCATGCAGGTTATAGACGTTCTCTTGATGTTGTCACTGTTGCACAAGGAAAGACTAAATTTTTCAGTGTCTTGATGCTTACCTGGGGTATGCATAAAACTTAATGCGTGAATTTGTTCTATAGCACCCAATTACATATTCTTTTTATCTTAGCACTGCATGTACTATTCTTCCTATCACATTATGTATAGTTATATTCCTATTCCCCTTTCTAATTGTCATATTGGTATCTAAAGGTTTGGTAGCTGATATCGATATTGAATCTGAGAAGTTCAGATGGATGGGTAGTGCACGCTTGGACTTTTATGTATGTATAGCACAACCCTTGACTTCTTAGATGTGTTGTTTGAATTCACATTTTTTTATCTCATACATTTTCCCTTTTTTTTTTTTTTTTGAGTAAAATTCTCCTAATATTTGCCTCACCTGCTTGCTCTTTGTAAACGAAAACACCACCTGTCTTGATTTTTCTTCTGTGGTTTTTGTGTAGAAGTGTTATTACAGAATTAAAATACTATTCTTAGGGTGTTTTGTATCTATGTTCTTGAAACTTAATGGTTTCCTTTTTTTTTAGTTCTGAATTTTCTGTATTGCTTAACTTTTTTGTGTTCAGTTTCAATCTTCAGAATGTTTTGTTAAATTATTCTTCTTATGTTATTATTTGTATGCCACTATCATGACAACTACTTAAGTATTTTTTAGCCATTGATGATTGGGTCATGTTATGTGGCAACTAAAACTCTTATATAAATTTAAGTGGCCACTTCACTGCTGTCACACCCCGTGACCAATGATTGACATCAGCGTTGCTTTCAAACCCAAAATTGAAAAACAACCAGCCTCAGTAGTATAGTAATTGCCAAAGAAAACTAGTCTTTTCATTCTCAAAATAAACGGTACACTATTTTCACCATCCGAATGAATTAAATTACATTCACTTAAATTAAGAGTCCAGTATGAAAACAAAATTCTAATCTTCTTGTCAGTAATTGGAGCGGATTCACCATCCTCAGAACTCGACTTGCTCTCGATCCTCGATCTAATTCTAGGTTCCAATTTTGTCTCTAATTGAAACAGATTGTAAGGAGTCAGTGACTTGGAATTTACTCAATAAGCGGGGGATAAAATACAAATACTGTAGTTTTTGAAAAAGCAGTAGTTTTCAATATAAAATAGCAATAATCTCAATACAGATGTTAACATAGACATTAAAATTAAATCATATTCCTCATGACTTAAACTGATATCAACCCTCTAGAATTATCCGTCTTAGAGGAGAGGTCGGTAATCAGTAATAATTCAGTAATCAGTAGCGTTCAGAATATGCATCCCTATCATTTAGTTCATGATCAAATTAGTTCCCAAAACCCAGCAATGGATAATAACTATCACTTTGGGAACTCATAATTTGCATGATAAGCCCACTTACCGCACTCCTTAGAAATTGATACGACGATGACTTCTCCTTCCTTGCCAAAATAGTTCTGTCGGGAATCTATCTTCTTTTACTGTGAATATTTTCCTTCGATAAGTGTATGGTTATTTGTAGGGGTGTAGTTTTGATCTCCTACTAACCCCATTATCTCCATTACTACCATTATCCGAACCTCCGCATCCACTAACCTTATTTTTTCCTCATTTACTAACTCCTTTATTTCCACATTCCCCATGATCCCACAAACCTCATTATCTCCATTACTACCATTATCCGAGAGTTACAACTCCTCATATTTGACCAGTCTTCACATTCATCCCTCTTAATGGAAAGTTTTGCCCTCAAAACTTTAGCCAGCCTCAGACCTCGAAAGATGAGGGTAGTGTATACGCATTTCCTTTTCTCATTGAAGGTCCCATGTAGTCGGCAAGAGGGGGTAACTTGTCTGCAATACAAAACCACTACCTTTCTCAATCTTTACAGCACAATTCAAAATACACTTAAAAAGGAATTAGAATGCAAATTAAAAAGGTACGAGACAGTAGGGTTCGCAATTAGAGGATTGCTATTCTAAGGAAGATAAGCTCAGTAGACAAAACTCCTTCTCAAACAAATCGTCGAAGACGAAGAAGCCTCGTACACATAAAGTATTGCTCGGAAATGTGAAGCTCGGAATACAATGAATCGTACAGAGTGTGTTGTAGCTCTATTTATAGCACCTGGTCAGTTTCTGGCTGTTGGGATTATGGGCGCTTGGACCGGGTTCGACCGTCCCTATGTAGGCGCCAACAGCTCTATCTGTAACGGTTTTGTGACGATGACTAGATAACACTTTATCTACTTCCGGGCGCTCGGACTGTTGATCTGGCACTGTCACTTAACGGGTATGCCCGCAGGCCACCCAGGCCGGGAAAAGTCAAAGTCAACCTCACGTTGGCTTTGACCTGGGTTGACCTCGATCTGCCCCGGTTGTGTCCGGTTGCTTAAGTGATATCGAACATCCGGAATTGGGTTCACCCGAACCCATGTTTCGTCCTTCCTAGAGCGAGCTTCCTCCCCGGGTTTTCGTCCCTAGGACCGCCGTGCACGTCCTTCTAACTCCGCCGATGTACTCTTCCACAGTTTCTCGTCTCTCGGATTCGCCAATCCCATCGACTCTTTTCCCGCACCATCATTCTTGTCTGTCGCGTCTTTCGCTTGACGTCTTATGTTCTTAAACTCATGCACACTTAGACACAGTTAGAACACCACAGAACCTAACATAACTTGGTTGATCACATCAAATCCAACTTGGGGCACCAACACTCGTTCCCAAGTAGTTTGCCTGGTAATATGGTTGGACCACTAGACTTTAACATACGGAATAGTCTTCGTCTTAACACTTGATCCTTTAACTCCATGTTTCGAATCGGGACCTTTTCATACTTCAAGTTTTCCCTTAGGTTCCTTTGAGTTATCAATGGTTCTGCCTTCAGGATATAACTTGGATCCGCCATATATCTTCTCAATTGAGAGACATGGAAGACATTATGGATCCTCGATAAAGCCGGAGGTAAGGCCAATCTATATGATAGAGTGTCGACTCTTCCTAAGATTTCAAATGGTCTTATGTATCTAGGACTCAGCTTTCCGGACTTGTCAAATCTCGCCACACCCTTCATCGGTGACACTTTTATACCTACTTTCTCACCAATATCGAATTATAGGGCATTCGTTTTGTATCAACCCAAATTTTCCGATGATCTTGGGTTGTATTTAGTTGCTCTCGAATAATTTCCACCTTACCCACGGTGACTTGGATGAGCTTGGGCCCTGTAAGGGTTTTCTCTCCCACTTCATCCCAGTATAAAGGCGATCAACATTTTGCCCATACAGTGCCTCATACGAGATACTGCTGTGGTTACCATTATTATAAGCAAACTCGATCAAAGACAGATGATCAGTCCAATTTGAACTAAAGTCTAGCACACATGTTTGTAGCATATCTTCAAGTGTTTGATGGTTTTTTCTGTTTACCTGTCCGTTTGTGGATGGTAAGTTATGCTAAGAGTAACTTTGGAGCCCATTGTTTGTTGAAAGTTTTTCTAAAATCTGGATTCGAATCTTGGATCTCTCTTGGATAAGATACTCACTGCACTCCATGTAGTTGCACTATGTTATCCATACAAAGATTTGTTAGCTTGTCGAGATTATAATTTATGCAGACCGGTATGAAGTAAGCGGATTTGGTAAGCATATCCACAATTACCCATATATCATCATGATTCTAGCGCGATCTAGGAAAACGTACCACGAAGTCCATGGAAATATGTTCCCATTTCCATTTTAGAATTTCTAATGGTTATAAGAGTCCTCCAGGTCACTGGTGTTCGACCTTCACTTGTTGGCACACCGAACACTTAGCTACGAAATTTGTTACATCTCGCTTTATTCCACTCCACGAGGTATACATTTTTGTGCTTCTGCGGTGAATTGAGAATTTGGATTTGTGCGCCTCATATAGTACTTCCTTTTGGAGGTTGTCAACATCTGGTACACATAGTCGTTCCCTCATCTAAACTGTGCTATTACTATCTACTTGAAATTCTTAGGCTTTTCCATCCTAAGCTTGAGCTTTGAGTTTAATCAAATTAGGGTCTTGGCTTTGGCTCATTTTGATTCTTTTGCGTATGCATGGTTCGACCGACACTGAAGCAAGAATCATCTTTCTCAAATTTTTTTTTGGCTCAAAGCGTTTGCCACTTTGTTGGCTTTTCCCAAATGGTAGCTGATAGTGAGATTGTAATCATTGAGAAGCTCAATCCACCGTCTTTGCCATATGTTTAATTCCTTTTGAGTAAGTATTTTAGGCTTCAGTGATTCGTAAAGATCTCACATTTGACCCGGTATAAGTAGTGTCTCTAAATTTTTAAAGCGAAGGCTACTACTGGCAGCTCGAGGTCATGGGTAGGGTAACTTTGTTCGTATTATTTTAACTATCTTGATGTATACATAATCACTCTGCCATCTTGCATAAGTATGCCCCAGGCTTCCCTTCGAAGCATCGCTATAGAAGGTAAAACCATTGCCTTCGGTAGATAGAATCAATATTGGTGTCGACGCCAGTTTTCTTTTTAAGGTCTCAAAGCTCCTCTCACATTTCTCATCCCAATTGAACTTGGAATTTTTTTTTGTGTGAGTTTGGTCAGAGGTATGACTATTGAGGAAAATCCTTCGACGAATTTCCTATAGTAGTCATCTAATCCTAAGAAACTTAGAACCTCGGTAACAGTTGTCGGATGTGGCCATTCTAGTATTGCCACCATCTTCTTTGGTCTATTGATACTCCCTCCGCCGATATGATATGATCCAGGAAAGTTACATTGTTTAGCCATTATTTACATTTTTTAAACTTGTCATATAATTGTTTCTCACGAAGAGTTTTGAGTATAAGTCAGAGGTGTTCCATATAGTCTTCTTCATTTGGTGAGTAGACGAGGATATCGTCAATGAGTACTGCCATAAACTTATTCAAGAATGGTTTAAGGTCTATAAATGTCGCGGGAGAATTTGTCAATCTGAATGACATTACCATGAATTCGTAATGTCCATATCTCGTTCGGTAGACAATTTTCGGAATATCCTCTCTGATTTTTAACTAATGGTATCCCGACCTTAAATCGAGCTTTGAATACACTTTAGCACCTTTGAGTTGGTTGAATAGGTCATCAATTCTTGGTAGAGGGTATTTATTCTTAATTGTGATCTTATTTAATTTGATGCACAATCAGTGCCGGCCAAACCATCGGTATGGAGCCTTTGAAATTGTCATGATGTTCGACACTAAATTGACCTTGAATTCGATTTCTCGATTAGGAGGTGACCCTAGTAGTTCATCCGGAAAAACATTTGGGAATTCCCTTACTATTGGTATATCTTCTATTCTTAACTCGGAGTCTCCTTTGACCTCGCTTATCATTACAAGGTATACTCCTTCCCCACATTTCATTGCTTTCCAAGTTTGAGAAGCGGATAAGAGAGATTTCTCTCCTTAACTTTACCATGGAAAATAATTTCCTCTTGATCCTGGGTTTGTAGTCGCACGGTCTTTGCATGACAGTCCACCAATGCTTGCATTTTAGCTAGCCAATCCATCCCAAAAATCACATCGAATTCTACCATGTAGAGTTGAATCAGATCAACCCTAAACTCTTGATTTATTATTTGGGCGCTACAACTTCTATATAAAGTGTATGTTCCTAAAGTTTTATTTTTTGGTGTCGCTACTTTATAAGGTTATTCTAGGTTTTATGGTTTAGCCTCTACTTTCTTCGCAAATCTCTTAGAGATAAATGAATGTGTAACACCACAATCAACAATCCATAAGCAGGTAGATTGTTGATTAGAATGGTACCTACCACGACATCATTAGCTACATTCGCTTTTTCCTGGGTTATAGCATATACACGGGCATTTGCGGCTACTTTGTTATCTCCGTGAACTCTTGTACCTACACCATTGCTTGGACCTCCACCCTTTCGCTCCGGATAAGGACATTGAATGATACGATGTCTCATTTGTCTATATCGGAAGCACGCTCCTGTCCTCTTGCGGCACTCCCCAAAATGTGCGACTCCACAAGCGGAGCATGTCTCGACCTTCTGGTTGGTTAGAGGAGGTGCATGTCCTCTAGGTTGGTGGTTTGAAAGACTTGACCTTTTGAACATTTGTCTATTGTTGGAGGAGCCTTGACTTGTGTGGGGTCTTTTCAATTTGTTTTCCTCTTCTCGCCTTTTGATATCGTTCTCAGCTTGAATTTCTACCCCATTTACTCTTCAAAATCCCTTATCTCGAAGACTGCAAGAGCTCATTGAATTATGTTGTTCAGATCCTTCTTGAAACGATGGAGTTTTAATATCTCATCTTCTATGATCGTTGGAGAGTAGGTTCTTAGTGCGTGGAACTTGAACGAATATTCCACTACTGACATATCTGAAGTTTGAGTGAGATTGTCAAATCCAGTCAGCTTCTGAAGTCACATGGTAGTTGGAAAATATTGCCTCATAAAGGCTTCTTGAAACCTTTGTCATGTGATTGGTCCCCTTTCAGACAGGGAAGGTACAACGCTCTCCCACCACTTTACAGCTTTGTCTACCACGAATGGGGTTACAACCTCCGATTTATTCGGAGATGATTCTCTATCTCCTTCAACCAGTTTTTCCCAACCTCCAGGTCTGAGTTTTCATCAAAGCTGGAAACTCTTGCCATCCAAAGGGAATTATATTGATGTTTAGGCCCATTAGGTTGAGTGGTTGTTGGTGGTGGTGGTGGTGGTTGATTAGTAGCTGGGTTTGCCAACTCTTGAAGTGTGGTCACCACTATTGCTGCTATAGCCATTAGGTCTTCGCGACTTAGACCTTGTACTCTTGGTGGCGGTTGTTTATTACCGCCTGCTTCGTTGTCATTTTCTCTTGAGTAAGCATAACGCGGGTTACGGTTAGCTCATGGTGCAATTTCCTACAAGATCATGATATTTTAAGAATAGCCGTTGGGATGCGTAATGTAATGCTAGGACAGAGTAGGAATAATTGTTTAATGATTTTAATAAAATAACATAATATTAGAATTTGAAGTAATATACTCTAACTCTCATATGTCTGTTGCCTAATCTATTATCTCTCTGTCTCCTAAATCCTCTTATTCCATAGGGTCCTCTTCCTCATTATCGTCTTCTCCTTGCTGTTGTTCTATAACTTCAATTAAGGCCGCGTTTTGATTACCAAGGACTTCAATAGTGCCTTGAAGTTCTAACACCTGGTTCTCTATTTGATTGTAGTAACTATCATACTCTTGCTGGATTTGATCCATCTATTGTTGCAGGTTTTGTTTTTTCTCTAATAGGTAACTTTTGAGAGCAGTAAGTTCTCCAATTATTTCTTAGGCTTCTCGTGATTCCTCTAGTGCGTCTTTGAGTTGTTTCTCTGCAGCACGGTGATAGAAGGCAAATCGTGTTACATTCGCTTGGAGGTGATCTCTTAATTCCAGTAATTCTGCCTTCTCTCATCGTTCATACGCTAATGAAATTTTTAGTTCCTCGATCTCTCTCTTAAGTGCATAGTTACATTGGCTGCATTAGTCATTGTCCCACTTCCCCAAATGTAATGTCTCCGCTTAGGTTTGCCAATGGTTCGAATGTTTATTGTATCATATACATGTATATATAAAACTTGAATTCTTATAAAAAAATTCATGACGTCAACATATCAACAGGAACAATGGATAATGATTGAAATTCAAAACTAGTTAACGAACAAAATAGAAAAAAAGACATGGATAATGGTTGAAATTTAAAACTAGTTTACTACACATAGAAGAAAAGAAATGGATAATGGTTGAAATTCAAACCTTCATCAAATTAACATAAATGAATCATATATATATATATATATATATATAACTTAAAATTTTACTAAAAATTTCAGAAAGTTAACATATAAATAGGAAAATGGATATTGGTTGAAAGTTAAAATTTCATAAGGTTAAAATAGGAATTTTAGAAAAATGGGTACATCACCCTTAAACGATGGAATTTTGTAAAAGTTGGTTGTTTGAAGTTTGAAAATAGTGTATTTTGTTTGGACTCCCCAGTCGGATTGGGTCATTTTAAGCCGGGGTTTCCTTCTAGCTATTTTCTTCTCAATAGAAACTCTAGCCAGACCAGTTGCGGGGAACTTGGCTGTAATACCACTTCAATGTCAAGCCCATAACCTGCAACTGACATTGGTGTTGCTTTCAAATCTAAAATTCGAAAACAATCAGCTCAGTAATATACTAATTGCCAAAGAAAATCAATCTTTTCATTCCCAAAATAAACGGTATACTATTTTCACCATTCGAACGAATTAAATTACATTCACTTAAATTAAGAGTTCAGTATGACAGGAAAATTCTAATCTTCTTGTGAGTAATTGGAGCGGATTCACTATTCCCAGAACTTGACTTGCTCTCGATCCTCGATCTTATTCTTGGTTCCAATTTCATCTCTAACCGAAGCGGATTGTAAGGAGTGAGCGACTTGGAAGTCACTTAGCAAGTGAGGGATAAAACACAAATACTGTATTTCTTAAAAAAATAGTAGTTTTTCAGTAGTAAAATAGCAACAATCTCAACACAGATGTTAACGTAGGTACTAAAATTAAATCATGTTCCTCACGGCTTAAATTGATATCAACCTTCTAGAATTATCCCTCCTCGAGAAGAGGTCGGTAATCACTAATAATTCAGTAATCAGTAGTGTTCAGAATACGTATCCCTGTCATTTAGTTCATGATCAATTTAGTGTCCAATAATGACAGTAGTAATTCTGTCGGGAATATCAGTAGTGAAACAAAATAATTTTCAGAAAATAAAACTATCACTTTTGGAACTCATAATTGCATAATAAGGCCACCTACCGCACTCCTTAGAAATTGATACGATGGTAACTTCTCCTTCCTTGCCAAATTAATTCCATCGGGAATCTGTCTTCTCTTACTATGAAGATTTTCCTTCGATAGGTGTATGGTTATTTATAGTGGTGAAGTTTTGATCTCCCACTAATCCCATTATCTCCATTACTACCATTATCCGAGAATTACAACTCCTCAGATTTGATCGGTCTTCACAACTGCAATAACTTCCGCCCTATTGTATCAATTTGCTACTATAAAATGAAATTTCTAGCATAAGAAACAGAAAGTGTGTAATCCCAAGCAATTGTGTCTTCAATATTACCAGTTCGCATTCTGTGGATGATTCAGTGTTTAGCTATATTGACTGTTCAAAGATATAGCAGTTTGTTGACACACAAAAATTTAATATTCACCATGATAATTGTTTATTATCCTTTTATCATGAATTTGATTGGTTGAGAAGATTCCCCTGTGAGCTCAAACGTGCTTACCATATCTCTCTTTCTTATAGTCTCTTCTACGCATATTGAAATTGAGAATGTATCAAGGACATATTCAATTTGTGCCAGCACCTGGGTATGAAACATATGGAGAACCAATAAGGCAAAGTGTTTGCGATAGCAATGCTAAACTTTGCAAAGATGACCAGCGAGATACAGTAAATGTTAGCTTGTGTGGCTACCAAGGCCTTGCAGTTGGTGCTGATGGATGTGAATGGAGATCTATGGACGGCCCTTTTATCTCAGTTTGGATAAACAATGTGCCGTGGGCGGGTGAAGATGTAATGCCGGCACCCAATGCAAAGGTAGTTGCTTATATGTCTTTAAAAATTATAATCTCTGTATTGCAACCGGGAGCCACACACAATTAGTCACCTACACGATACCATCTTTTTCATTCTTTGCCCTTTCTCCCCTTTTTCTCATCTTTCAAGTACAATTTTGTTCAGCACTTAATTCAACGAATTGATTGTTATGGTCTTAACAAACTTATTAATGGAAAATTAGCTAAAGCTTCCAGATCTTTCATTCTAATTAAGAAAAAAAATTATATTCTCCAATGTCCAGGATGAGAGCGTTTCTCTGGCACAACAATTTTTAGCTGGTTAAATCACTTAATTTCCAATGCTGTGCAGTTCTCTGATGGATACTTGGATGCGATCATCATTAAAGAATGTTCAAAGTCAGTCCTCTTGTCACTGATGCTAAAAATGAGCGATGGAAGTTACTGCAAGTCACCATATGTCACCTACCTCAAGGTGCTTTACACTCTTGCCCTGTTAGAGAAATACTTAATGTTTCTTTCGATATCCAAGTTATGGCATCAGCAAGCCATATCCATAAATTAGCAGACATCTCCTCCTGTATCTTTTCTCCAAATTGTTATTTGCTTAAGCAATGTTCTTCTTTTCCTTTCTTTTCCAGGTCAAGGCATTCCGGCTAGAGCCCGGAAAACGAGTAGGGCACCCCACGAAGGGTGGCATTGTTGATTCAGACGGAGAGGTTATTGCAAGGGGAGATTACTCTGATTGCGATAGTAAACAAGAGAACAATCTGATGTCTTATGGTCCTCCCATCCAAATGACAGTGGACAAGGGTTTGGCCACCATCTTCTCGCCCAGATGATGAACATCTTGCATTGTTCTTGTTCACTAAAGCCAAGGGAAAGAAAATGTACACAAGCGTTGTATGATTACTGTGAAGCTGGAAGAAAGGTGACATAGCATGTGTTGTCGTCCATGTGTATTCTATTGTTTCCTTATCATCTGTACCACAGTTAATTAATGAGCAAATATAAATTAGTTATTTTATTGAATTGAACACAATCTTTTCATGAGTATCTAATTCATTTACAACCATTTGAAGGATTGCATTGATCATTTGCAAAATCATGGCCCAAATTGTTAAATCATCATTCCGCCATGTCAAGCCATTGATGTAGCTATGAGCTTACTAGACGTGTGTATGGTGTTTAAAAATCATGAGTAATATTTAGAATATGAGTAATATTAACCTAGTAGAAAAAAAAATTATGGCCTAAAACAATGCAAACCTAGCAATAATAGTCTAACAAAGTGTTGGGGAAATAATTTGGTTTTTTGGATTAGGGTTGATCATCATGTGTAATTTTGGCATTAATTATTTTAATAATAACAAAACTGCATATTAAAAGTCAATAAGACCGAGTCATTAATTGGTAAAAGTGAACGATTTCATTAAAGGTTCATTTCTATTGGTTCAAAATTGACCTGGGGCTACGATTAAGCTCTTTGAATTGTTAATCAGATATCTAAGATTTGATTTTTAGCTGAAAGTTACTATAGAAATTTTTTTAAAATGGGATAATAAGACTAAAAATGTTGACTATCTAGATGAGTCACCCTGAGCGTTTCTGTTGGTGCAGTTTGCATCAATGGTCAAACCTAAGTTTTGATTAAGACAATTAGGTTAAAGTGTTAGAGTTTATT
>JBAMIB010000086.1:1494428-1507562 GCA_037177415.1 Kaempferia rotunda | reverse complement strand
TTTAGTGCGCTTCATTGTCTTGGAGTAGTGATTCCCTAATCACGATCCAAGTAAATTCGTCTTGTCTGCCTCTTCTTTTCTTTATTGTATTTCTGTTTTATAATTAAGTGTTTGGTTTATGCTTTAATTGGTTTGAGAAAGGTAGTTGCTTTTAGTTTTCAGATCTAACAAATTAACTCCTCCAACCGGCCCTAAGAAGGGACCTACACCAACAAGATCAAGCCAAGCTTCAACAAGCTTAAGCTCATAAAAAATAAATCAAGTCAAGTTTGAACAACCATTTCAAAGGTTTGGTTTATTTTAAGCTCGGCTAGACTCGATTACCTTATCAAACAAGTTTGAACATCTCAAAGTTCAGCTCGGCTCGGCTTGGCTCGGCTCGGCTCGGTTCGGCTCTTCTCATTTACAGCCCTAGTTATAGCCTAAATAAGTTGATTTAGCCTAATGAATTAACCAAATAACCCAGTTAGGTCATGCAGAGACTGGCTGTATTGAGTCATAAGATTGAGTAGCAAAAATAGATTAATTATTAAAACGGGTTAATTGAGTAAGTTGAACAAAACATTTCTTATACATATGTTCTAGTTTTAGGTTTTTTTTTATCATTACTTACTACAGTGACATAAGGTCTATTCTATTATGGGAACCACATTATACCTGGTGCCAACTTATGTGAACCACATTAATTAATATAATTAATAATTTTAATTTACACATACTCTGCTTATATCATGATTATTTTATATAGGATTGTAAACGAGTTGAGTCGAGCTGAGATGAGTTTTAGGGTGCTCAAGTTTATTTGATAAGATAGCTAAGCCGAGTCGAGCTTAAAATAAACCAAGTCGTTGAAATGATTATTCAAGTTTGACTTGATTATTTTTTATAAGCTTGAGCTTGTTTGAAATTTGGCTTGAGTTTGGTTAGTTTAGATGTTATCGAGCTCTCAATTTAAGATTGGCTTGAGCTTGTTTCGAGCTTCGTTCATTTAGAAGTTATCGAGCTTTCAATTTAAGTTTGTTTGATTGTTTTAAACTTTTATTTATTTGATTGGTACTTATTTATTTATTTAGTATGTTAGATAAGAATTTTATTAATAAATATGGTTCACGAATACTATTCACGAACGCTCTTGACGAACATTAACGAGCTGAACATATATATGTTCAAGCTTGTTTATTTAGTTTAATGAGTTGTTCAAGCTTATTTATTTAATTGATCATGTGTATATTGAACGAACATAAATAAATTCTTATCAAACTGAACAATCATTTCACATACTTAATAAGATATTCACAAATATTTAGTTCATTTACTACCCTAATTTTATACATACTCAACATTATATTCCATTAAAAGACTAGCTCATCACTATTCACTCTATAGAAAAATTAAGATTAAGGGACTCTAATGAAAAATTGTTTTTTTTAAGCCAAAACGTGTTATACTCGGAGACAAAAATAAAAAAATCATAAATTTAAAATTATTCATTTAATTTTATAATTTATGTGATTATAAAAATATTGATATAGTTTTCTAAAACGCGGATTTGATATTTGATATTAGGAAAAAAAAAACTAAAAGAAAAGAAAAAATGGGTTTGGTAGATCATGAAATGGACCTTTGACTTTTTAGTGCCGACGGGCATGCGTGTTGCTATTTAAGGCCCAGTTCGCCTCCGTCTTTCCTCCACAAGCAGCTCTGCATCTCTCGCCACTTTCTTCCGCCTCTCAGATCTCGCCTTTTCCGATTGCTGCTCTATAAACATATTGTGGAAGGGGAGGCACGCAGATCTCCAGGTAATTTTCTCACTAGATCTGAAGTTTTTCGTCTGCTTTTCCCCTTGAGATTCTCGATCTTCTGCTTTACCGCTCTTTGATCGTAATGTACATGCCTTAGATCTGTCTGCCCTTTGAGCGATTTCGCTGATGAACTAAATTGTGTCCGGGGTTTTCGTGGGAAGTTTGGATCTAAGCGACTTTTAGTAGAATTTTGGTGATCAGCAGCCGGAGAAGGAAGGACGTTTCGGATTGATCTGATCCTTTAGGAAGATCTTGTCATGATGCAGATCCATTTGTCTGTTGTTTGATAATTAAATCTGATATCGTTGGTATTTCTACAGATCGGATCTTTACCTATCAATTGATGGGAAGCATTGGGGTTATGAAATACCTTTTTTTAAAGATCTGCAACGGAACGGATCTAAAACTAAAAGCCGCCTTTTATTACCATTTTGCTAAAGGTTTCGTTAGATCATGTAGATTTATTTGATCTTTTCTTTCTTGTTCATCTTTTCTCAACGACTGTATCAGGCACTTTTTGATATTTTTTCAAGGGTTTTCTTTTCATGCATTATGCCTTTAACTTTGAATCTGTCTATATACCTTGTCTTATAATATCAATGTATTATTAGTTAATAAATTGCTCTTATTTGCTAGAAAGATGTTTGAGTTGATTCATCGATATAAAAACCGATCGAATTATCGTTTGTGTTTGTTTGTTTTTTTTATTTAGGAATTTATTCGGGTTGAAGATTTGAGATTATTTGATTCATTACATATTATATCTCAATCATTACTTGTTGCATTCGCTGACTAGATTTTGTTTTTCTTTTAATTGTTTCAGTCCGTCTAAACAAAAATGGTAAAGATTTGCTGCATCGGTGCCGGCTATGTCGGTGGCCCAACAATGGCTGTCATTGCTCTGAAATGCCCTTCCATTGAGGTGGTAGTTGTAGACATTTCCGCTGTTCGCATTGCTGCATGGAATTCTGAGCAACTTCCAATCTATGAGCCTGGACTTGATGAAATTGTGAAGCAATGCAGAGGAAAAAACCTATTCTTTAGCACTGACGTGGAGAAGTATGTTCGTGAGGCCGATATCATTTTTGTCTCAGTGAACACACCCACCAAAACCCGTGGCCTTGGTGCTGGCAAGGCAGCTGACCTCACCTACTGGGAGAGTGCTGCTCGGATGATAGCCGACGTCTCACAATCTGATAAGATTGTGGTTGAGAAGTCCACCGTCCCTGTCAAGACCGCTGAGGCTATTGAGAAGATATTAACCCATAACAGCAAAGGCATCAACTACCAGATTCTCTCTAACCCAGAGTTCCTCGCAGAGGGTACAGCAATTCAGGACTTATTCAGCCCCGATCGTGTCCTCATCGGTGGCCGGGAAACTCCAGAGGGTCAAAAGGCTATCCAGGCGCTAAAAAATGTGTATGCCCATTGGGTTCCTGAGGAAAGAATTCTCACTACCAATCTATGGTCAGCTGAACTATCCAAGCTTGCTGCTAATGCTTTCCTAGCTCAGAGGATCTCATCCGTGAATGCCATTTCAGCCCTCTGTGAAGCCACAGGGGCAAATGTAGCTGAAGTGGCATACGCCGTTGGCAAGGACAGTAGAATTGGCCCTAAATTCTTGAATGCAAGTGTCGGTTTTGGTGGCTCATGCTTCCAGAAGGACATTCTCAACTTGGTTTATATCTGTGAATGCAATGGCCTCCCTGAGGTGGCAAACTACTGGAAACAAGTCATCAAGATCAATGACTATCAAAAGAGCAGGTTCGTGAACCGTGTTGTCTCTTCCATGTTCAATACAGTGTCTGGAAAGAAAATCGCTGTTCTTGGTTTTGCCTTCAAGAAGGATACTGGCGACACAAGGGAGACTCCTGCAATTGATGTTTGCAAGGGCCTCATAGGTGACAAAGCCAAGATCAGCATCTATGATCCTCAGGTGACTGAGGACCAGATCCAGCGTGATCTTGCCATGAACAAATTTGATTGGGATCACCCTATCCACCTGCAACCAATGAGCCCAACCGCTGTGAAGGAGGTATCAGTAACCTGGGATGCTTATGAGGCCACTAAGGGCGCCCATGGAATCTGCATTCTGACTGAGTGGGATGAATTTAAAAAACTGGACTATGCAAAAATCTATAATAACATGCAGAAGCCTGCTTTCATCTTTGATGGTCGCAATGTGGTAGACCCCGAGAAGCTTAGGGAGATTGGCTTCATCGTTTATTCGATTGGAAAGCCATTGGACCCATGGCTCAAGGATATGCCTGCCGTGGCCTGATTTGGGAGATCTGGTAATGAGCGACATATGGCGGAGCTCTTAGATATGAGAATTCTCCCTTAATCGTTGTCTTGTGGCCTGTTGTTTAGGCATTATTAGTTTAAAAGATGTCGATTACACTATTTTCTTGCTGTTGCTGTACTTTTTGAATATCTTTTGTTGCATTACATGGGAGTACTGATAGTTTTTTTTTGTTGACTAGGTAATTTTACATGATTGGAAGTTTATGTACTTTATCATTTTCCCTCTTATGAAAAGGTTCTTTCTTGCTGCAACGATGGGCTCAGAATAATTTCTATGCTAATAATAGATAGTGAAATTTGAAACAGTTGCAGATTAACGGTTGAATGCTACTTGGTTCAGGGCAAATGGTTACCCTTCCAAATCTTGGTGCAGATACTGATAGTGTGATTTATCTCTTTTTACGTAACCTAAAGATGGACGGTATGCGATGGGATGAGCGTTTTTACTACAGTTGGTTCAGGTAAATGTGACAAATAGTCAAAACAGTTGAATATTATGCTGGGCAAATTATGTTGCAGATTTATTCCTTCGATCTGCAGATGACATTGTCTAGCTAATAAATCACAAATTATTTTTTTCTCTTAAAAAATCAGAAAAAATTATTCTGGAAAATACAGTTCAAGATAATCCATCAATCGCCAAGATGTGTTACATTTTCATGTGGTTTTACGTACATTACCAGGAACATATACGTTCATCCTCCTGAACGCCTCAGCGTGGTATTTGATTAAGATTATAATTTTTCACTTCTCATCTGACTGGTGGAACTGCAGCCAAAATTACAGAGTTTAACAGCCTAAGATGGGCTAAATATAGTTCATAGCTGGTCAGAAATTCTGCTAACCTACCTCAGCCTCAGTTATTCCACAATAACTGGCATCGCCCGCAACCAAGCCATTACGGAGCCACAATAAGTAACTAGTTGTTATCAGGAGGAATTCAGTGACTATTTCTCTGAAGTTTTCGTCTATTCCTGCAAGGAGGTATTATTTGTGAAATTTACAACTGTGCTAATGCAATAGTTGAAAGAAACAATAAAAATTATATCAACAGAGATACAAATGTCTGGTGAAGCATGTTATTTGCGAAATCAACTGTGGTTTAATCCAAGAATGCTTGAAGAGTTACCTAGTATCATTTGGCAAGTGCTGCAGCATCAATGCCCTTGTTTTTCCATCAGGTTTGAGCCCAATGTTGCGCATCTTCTTGTACAGTTTTATTGCTACTGAAATCTTGCCGCGTAAACACAGCCCATGGACTAGTGCATTGTAGATGGAAGAATTTGGTGAAACACTCTGTTAGATCCAAGAAGACACAACATGAATAAATTTTCTCATAAGAATACTAACAACCATGACCCCAATTTACATGCACATAATAGAAACAGCAAAATTAACCAATTATATTTAGAAAAAAGCATAAGGTATTCAAAGATGGTGCAGATGGAAACTACTTGCCGCTAATATAAATTATGATTACAAATGAGGCTGTCTGAACTCAAACATCTTGAATCTTTTTTCTTTCTCAAAGCTAGTCAGGACGAGCTGAAATCAAACTACTAAACAATACTTGTCCAAAAACTTGTGGAGCTCAGCTGAATGTGTGATCACAGCAAGATCAATTTTGCACCGGCAACAAAAGTTTAGCTCATTTTTGAATTTATTAAAGCTGTCATGCACCAATTCAAACACATCGATTTGAAGTTTATAGATTTCTTAGAGGCTTCAGAAGGAATCTAATCAAACTCCTACATAGGTTTACATAGGAGTTAGATTAATTACTGAATCTTTACATATGAATATGGAAAATTATAATCCTTAATTTGCAATTTATCCAAGTAAACATTTGGCCTCAAACACTTAAATCAAGCCAACAAGCTTGTTAATCGAGTGTTCATGTTCTTTATTTGTTAACAGTACATGGATTTTAAGCAAACCTTATTGGTCAGTGACCCGTGTTTGTCTATGACAGCCATGCATAGAAAATGTTAAAATGCTTTCATACTTACATACTGAAGTACTGAACAAATATAAATAATTTTCCTCTTGACATGGGTACTAAACCTGTTCATGAACATAAACCTGTTCATGAACATTTAATATGCTGAAACTGTTTTAATGCTTGATTAAAACAATTATGCTTAGCAGAGTTGTGCAATGGTGTCAAACACAGAATTAAGCCAACATTACGAACAATGCAAGCTGCATTAACATGGGTGACGCTACACACTGTCATATTACATGGGTTTTAGATTTATGCAACAAATAGTCACACATAGGTTTCAAATTGCATATTAAATGTTGGGGAAACAAACTCATGTCTTGTGATTGGGTTCAACGACATTGTTTTGATGTGTTGGCAATGTGGTTTAAGTTGGTCTATTTTATATTTTGATATTTGCATCTAGTATGCAGAAACTTGAATAATGCACGTAGTGATTGTGAGATCATGTGCTCAAAGGCTTAAAGGTTTGAATCAAGTCGAGCTTGTGAAGATTGCGGACATAACCATCGTGGTGACCATGTGCTGGAGGACTGGAGGCATGAATTAAGTGGAGCATAGAGCTTTATGGATTCAGTGGAATCCAGTTGTGGATATGTAGATCGTGGAGATTATGTGCTTGAAAGCTTGACTTGGATTAAATTGGTGAATTGAAGCTCAAGAAGAAAGTCGACAGGAGTTGGATGCTTGGATCGAGGTGTTATTTGGATAAATTGGTGCACCAGAGTTGGCCAAGAGCTCAAAGCATCAGAATCATGGCGAGTTACATTGAGTGATTGTAACCTCTGATTTTTGTCTTTGGGCATGTAACATGTTATATTGTATGATATTGTGATTACCTAATAGTAGATGGCATACTTAGGTTTGATGATCGTGAAACCATAAACCCTTGAGATGGTTTCCCAAGTATTTTGTCAAACTTGAATCTCAACTTCTGTGCAGGCTCACGATAATGTGTTAGCCAAATGAAGGAAGATTTCAAGAGTTATCAGTCAATTGAAAGTGATTTCCAATCAATTGGACTTGCCAACTATCAATTGACTGAGCAAAGGGTTTGAGCAAATAGAGCATTTCTGTTCAAACAACAGTTGATTGGAAACTATTTCCAATAGACTAGAAGCTTGATTAGTCCACCACAGGTAACTTTCAGTTGACTAGCGATATAATTGTTGTTATCCAACAATCATTTATATGCATCTAGTCGACCGGAGGCAACTAGAAGTAATTTTTCAATATATAGCTTTTGGGCATTAAAAACTTATTCTAAACATCAAATCTTCTAGGCTCATACTGATAAGTGCTCAAAATGATCAAAGAGCGTGAACATAGATTGAAATGGTTGTCATCAAGTTGTTAGTAATTTGCTATCGCCCTTTACTTTTTATTTCATTATTTAGGGGAGGGTTAAAGGTTTATTATAAGTGTAATCCTTGTTAAGTTTCGGTTTACCCTAAATATTCTACATTTAATCAGCTATTTATAACAATTTTGTTAACAAAATAAGTCTCCAAATTCAATACTACAAACAAAGAAACAAAATAATTTTGAAGAAACTAAATTGAAGATAAATTACATATTGACGCATCTACAATAAAGAAAAAAAATTAAAAAATATTCAAGGTTTACACTTTTGTAATAAATTAAAGATTTGATTGCACATTTAGACTAAAAAAATTACCATGTGGATTAAGCTTCAAATTTCTCAAAACTAATCATGTAATATATTGCATAAATGATCACAAAAAATCTCTAAACTAACAACAAATAGGTTAATATAATTACAGATATTGCCCATGTCATTCAATTAGATTAAAGTCATTCAACTTATTATTTCAATAACATCAAACTAAAAGGATCACATGCTATTCTCTATGTGAACTTTAAAATACTAAATTGTGTTATTGTGTTGGAATCGAACAAAGAAAGTTTTAGCTGCATTGATTTGATGTGCTTCTAACTGAGATAAATCAATATTCCGACACATACTTTATGCAATAGAAACACCATGCTTAAATCAGATTGCCAATAAGAAAGCGAGAATGAAATATTAAAAGGAATAAAATGTCAAGAATCATAAAAGAGAGACATGAATAGTGTAAGGGAGATGGACAAGAGCTCGAAAAGATGACACATCTTCAAAATTTTCAAGTTTTTTTCATAAAAATAAATTAGTTGGAGAAGAGAGTTCATTATATATGTTATAGACACATTAATAGACTTCTTCAATATGATAATTATAATCTTTTAAGAAATTATTTTTAAATAAAGGTTAATATGATAATTATAATCTTTTAAGAAATTATTTTTAAATAAAGGTTCTATTATAAATAATAATTTAGCATTTTAAACTTATTCTACCTATAATAATAATAATTGTCATAGTCAAAGAATTTCAAAAATATTTTAAATAATAATGAATAACATTTTCCATATTGAACTCTCATAAGAAGAATTTTTCTTATTTTAGCAATTACGAAAATAATTTAAGTACTATAGGATATTCAGAACATGCCCAAATGCTTGCAATAGGAATATGATATTTAATTAGTTTCAAAATGCAAAATAATTTTATGCAACCTTAGCACTAAATAATCATTAATCTATCAAAACAACTTCAAATTAACCAATTCTAGTTCATTAATTTAACCATAAACTAACCATCATCCATGAAATAAATTTTATCTTAAATAATTAATACCAGAATCTCCAAATAAAATATTTAATTATTAAAATTAATGTTGAAGTTTTTATAAAATTTTCTTATGTTTTAACAATGACAGATTTAAGTAAGAAATTATAATGTAACTCTAGTAATCTTTAAATTGAAGATTTAAGTAAAGATTTAAATAACAAATATATCACACCAACTGAGTAATTTATTTAACAAAATAACCTTATAATAAAAACTATTTTAATCACATTAAGACCCAAATTAAATAAACATGTATAAACCAGTCCTAACAAATCATAAAGGTATTAATATTACACTTAATAAAAGTACGTTCTATCAAATATCAAGAATAAAATACTAATATCTAGGAATATACAAATTTGTTTTCAGATTTTCATTTTTGTTCTCAAGTTTAAAAAAAATAATTCTTCACTCCCATCTGATTAAAGCCAATACTAAGGTTTTTGACTAATCACAATAACTGTCTATTGGGTATGTGGGGCATTGATTTTGCTAAAAATATTCATAATGCTAGATTGCATACTCTGGGTATCAGGAACAACCATGTAATCAAGGTACAAGAACAATCAAAAGATGTACAAAAAATCCTTTTTGCATGTTCACAACCCAACAATATGCAAAGTATTTTCCATGATCCAAAGTAAAACTGGAACATACCTCCATTATTTCCTCTAAATCATTCCAAAGAGATCCCCAAATGCATGATCTTATCAATGACAAGTATGTGAATATATCTGGTGTATGCTTCTGTTCAATCATGTGCCAATAAACTTGCAGTGCAACTTTTGGCTTCCTTGCAACCTCACAAGCAGAAATTACAAGGTTATAAGAGACAGTAGACATTTCAATTCCACAGTTTTCCATCTCCCACAATATGTATAGTGAGCGGTCCCATAAACCAAGTTTTTGACAAGACATAAGAGCAGTGTTATATAAGTGAACATTTAAGCCAAAATCTTGCTCTTGCTTAATGCCCTCGAACAATTTTATGGCATCAGCATGTCGGTTAGACTTATACAAAGCACAGAGGAGTGCATTCCATGTGTATCCATCAGGCCTATGCCCAACTGAGTTCAGCATATCATATACCTTGAATGCAAGTTCAGCTTTTCCAGCCTTCCCCAGGCAATTAATCAGTGAGTTAAAGGCAATAATATTTGGCCTGATGCCATTATCCAAAATCTTTTGGAAAACACTGAGACCGAAGTTCCACTTCCCCTCTTTGGTGCACGAAGAAAGAATTGCTCTTAGAATATTTTCATTTGGTTCTATTCCACTCTGAATCATTTCATGGTATGCATCAACTGCTAGTTCAAACTGTCCGCATTGCACGAAAATGCTGACCAATAACTCATAAGTTGTCAAGGTACTTCCAACTGAATTCTGCTTGAGCATTCTCCAGAGCCTTTTAGTCTCAATTAAGTTTTTATCTTTCCCACAGATTGTTATCATTGTATTGTAAACAATGATATCAAATTTTCTTGATCTGCCTTCTTCTACAAATTCATTGAACATTCCTAAAGCAGCATCAGCACCTTGAGCACTAGCAACAACTTTGAGTATCAAACTGAAAGTGTGGCCAGTAGCAATTCCTTTCTTATTCATTATCTCAAACATGTGCAAGGCATCCTTAAGATATCCATTACGCACCAGACTTGATAGGAGAGAGTTACAAGCATGAGAACTAGGGTGAAGGGAAGAGGCTTCCATTGAAGCAAACAATGCTAAAGCACTTTTAACTTTGTTTGATCTGCTAAGGACCAAGAGTCTACCTGACAACAGCTCTTCATCCCTTTCCTCTATGTAGTGCAAACCCCCCTTTGAAAGTTTAAATAGCCTCTTGAACTTCCTGCACGAGGGGCTCTGCCCAATATTCTCACAAAGTTCTTGAATAACAGGAGTCACGAGAGGCAGATGCTCTTGGCATATTGGCAAACTAACTTCTTCTCCAAGTGTGACACCTGACTTATAGTAGTATACAGAAGCAGAACAATCTCGCCTTGAACAGAATGATAGATTGGTCACTCCGCACATTATCAGTGGCTTGAGTCTATTCAACCTACCGTTTTCACCAATCACCAATAGAGTAGGTGATCTATTCACTGCAAGTCTACTTGGTAGACATCTCTGCTTGAATGGTGCAAATTCAAGATAACAAAAAGAGAACCAGAAAGATTCCTCTTTCTTAACCGGGATTCTAAAAATAGGAGAACCATCATATGTGGCGCAGATGATACTACAGCCCCTCAGAAGCACCATGTCAAAAAAGTTGTGAAGACAACACTGAATAATCTAAAAATTAGTGCTTGTACTATCGCAGAAAAAAAATGAAACTTTACAGTTCGCATGATGTCAGAAGAGCTCAAGAACACTAGAGGAAAACAACAAAGATAGCAATACACGCCATCCTTCCCTGATGAAAAGAAACCTAACCATACAAATCGAGAGATTGAACTACTGCAAAATAATTTTTGAAACCAATTATACAACTAGGAGCCTCCAATCAAATTTAGATCTTTTTCACGCAAAATAGGGAAGCTAAACAACCAGAAACTTGCAAGAAAATAATGTTGAAGCTAGGTTACCAAGAAGAGTTGAGAGAAACTTAGACTTTGGTACGTTAGTGCAGAGTAAGATTCACATAAATCCAGCCTTCAGGATCTGGAAAAAATGTGTTTCTCCTCTTTGATTAGGATGCAAATGATGTATTGGTGTAGCTTAGTCTCTCTTCCTATACGAGTGCCCGGAGGCCGGAGACTCTTAAGTAGGTTGTGTCGGGGAAGCGTCGAAGCGATAACAAAAATATTAGACAGCAACAACGTGGCCGATCCCTGAGCGCACAAGCCGAGTAGCTTATAAGGATTCGAGGGGAGAGCCGAGAAGTGAGTAGACGAAGTCGTAATGGGCCTAAATGGCTGCGATTGGGAAACTGTTGCGAGAGTAAATTTGCCCAAATTAATTATTTTAAATAATCATCTATATATATATATTTTATTATAAATGATTTTTATATTACCTAAAAAGCGTATTCATTTTGAAATTGATCAAGTAACATATCCTTTCTCATTTTCTTTCTCATAATACGCTCTTTTTCATTTACTGTTAATCCGAGAAAAAAATTGTGAACCACTTTATTTTTTTCTCAAAAAAACTTATCCTCTCCTTCATCTCCCTCGAATAGTACGATTCCGGGCGGGCTGATGGCTTGCTCTCCCGCGTGTCAAGCTTCGTCTCGGAGTTAGTAATTGTTGCACGAGGTAGGGTTGCCGCCGCTGAGGCTGCCACCGTGACAAAAAAGCTCCTTCGTAGCATCGGAAAGGGCGCATGGATTGCTAGCACCATATTTCTCATCCTCATAGTTTCCCTTATCATCAAGATGAACCGTGAGCAACAACTGAACGAGTTGGAGATGTAGCAACCAACCCCTCCTTAGCGCCCTCACCATCCCAATACCCCTATGCACCATCGCCATGCCATCCAAGTGAGAAAAGGAATGAGATGGTTATGGTCTAATCCCATGCTTGGATAGGTGGTGGTAGTAATTCCTGTTTAAGGTAGTCACATTAAATTTGATGAGTTAAAAATGCTTCTGTGTTCTTATCTAAATGAATCTTAGATTTCATGGCATATAACTTTCATTATTTATTTTATGATTCTCCTAAGGTTGACTAAAAATTATAGATGTCCTCCTAACTGATTTGTTCCAAGAGTATAGTTGACCTAACCTTTTTCATATAGCGATTGGTTTGTTAAACTTTTAATTCACTTTGATAAGATATTTGTGTCAGAACTTTAATTTTCTAACTAATTATTAGGACTAGACTGATTTTCTTAACATATGCAAAAACCTCATTAACAATATGTAAATTGTTCAGCTCTAGTTTTTTTTATCCTTATATTTTATTATTATTATTCAAATGTTCTACCTTTTGAAAACAATGTGGAGAAAATGACATAGTTGTTGCATAAATTATGTCATAATCTTGTACTAGATTTGAATAATAGTACTAAGAGACTATTTTTTCTGCAAGATAGCAAAAGGAGAACTAGAAAGATACATTTTCTTAGCCGGAATTCTAAAAACAAGAGAACCATCATATGTTGCACAAATTATACTACAACCTCTCAGAAGCTCAAGGTTTTAAAATTCGTTTGGCGCTAGTCGGAGACCAGACCAGTGCCTAGCGCCTAGGCGGGAACTAAGTGTCACTAGGTGAATTCCTCGGTATTAACATAATTTACATAATAACTCACATATTATAACTCCAACACAATAACATCAAATTTAAAATGAGTTCAAAATTACACAACTAATAAAGACACAAACTCAATAT
>JBAMIB010000086.1:1406737-1418185 GCA_037177415.1 Kaempferia rotunda | reverse complement strand
GTACTTTTAAATAGACATATCAACATGACCATCAAATTGACAAGTAGTAGAAAACAGTAAATACTACAATGAA
Organism: Kaempferia rotunda; assembly: GCA_037177415.1. Taxonomy (NCBI): domain Eukaryota; kingdom Viridiplantae; phylum Streptophyta; class Magnoliopsida; order Zingiberales; family Zingiberaceae; genus Kaempferia; species Kaempferia rotunda. The sequence goes on along the minus strand of JBAMIB010000086.1, from coordinate 1,418,112 downwards.
TATAAGTAGATACAAAAATGGACATCAAATAGCTTAAAGCCAAATAACATCAAAGTATTTATAGTTCAAACTTAAAAGTTAAAAAAAAAAAATTGGTCGCCTAGACCAAACAGGCCGCCTATTCAGCGCCTAGGACTGTCCATGAATAATGCTGTCTACTTTGACCGATTAGAGGGTTTTCGGTTTGGCTAGGGACACCTAACACCGAGCTAGGATCCTCTGGTCCACAAATTTGTGGACCAGGGGATGGTCCACACCATATTTGTGGCCGGATTGAAATCGCAATCCGACCGCAATTGTTTGCAGCCAATCGACGGGTTCATCCGCCCATTTAGGTTGTAGTTTGGGTCTGGGCGGGCGACTGGAGGCCGCCTGAAGACCCTCGGAGGTGGGAGGGTGGCCGGATTGGCTATCGCCGAGGGGGGGTGACCTTCGGGCTGCCTCCGGCCGCCCGCCCGAACCCAAACTACAACCTAGATGGACGGGTGAACCCGTCGGTGGACCGCAAACAATTACGGTCGGATTACGACTTCAATCCGGTTAAAAATATGGTGTGGACCATCCCCTAGTTCACAAATATGTGGACCAGAGGATCCTGGCTTCCTAACGCCTAGGTGGCCGCCTAGGCCGAAATCTGCAAACACTGGTTATCAGTGTTCTAAAAAACGCTCTAGGTGGTTGCCTAGGCACTCGCACCGGAAATGTGCTGGTTGGCCGGCCTAGGCTGTCCAGCCGCCTAGGCGTTGCCGGGCGCCGTTGGGCTTTGCGGAAATTACACAATTTTTGTTTTTTTGCCATTTAAACCCTAAATGCTCCATCTCCTTACGTCGTTTGGACTATTCGACTGTCTCTTCCTCCTTTGCTTTTGGCTCCAGGTGAGTTTTTAAATTCATGTGTAGATAAGCATTGCGGGACGCGTTCGACGGCGCCGGATGCGTTGCCGAAAGCTTCTGGTGACATCGGACACTTCGTCGGAGGCTTCCGATGGCGCTAGAAGCGTCGTGGGATGCGTTCGGCTTCATGCGTTGCTAGCGCTGGACGTGTCCTTGAAGCTTCTGGCGCCGCCGGAAGCCTCCGGCGAAGCTTCCAGTGACGCGTTCGGCGGCCCCGGACGTGTCCGCCACCGTCGGAGTTCGACGCAGTAGGGTCGAACGCCCACGACAACGATGTAGTGTCACAAATTTTTATTTTATTTTATTTATTTATTATTTATTTAATTTAACAATTCTTCGCTTAAATAGGATAATTCAAATAGACTTTTTATACACCCGAATTACAATATCCCAATAAATTATAAAAAAATATATTTAAAATTTTTGATAAATATTATTAATTAATTTATATTATGATATTTTGTATTTAAAATTAAAAAATTCTAATAAATCTTATTAAATCATATAAATCATATTTATATTCATAATTTTATATTTAAAATTTTAAAAAATTTTAATAAACTTTATTAATTCATATAAATCATATTTACATTCTATATTCTGATAATATTATTTTACTGATTTATATTAATATTTTTTTACTAATTTATATCCTAAATTTATTCTTAAATCATTTTTTAGGTTATCACAATTACAATGGCAAACAATCCATCTTCGACAACATCTGTCACTTAACTCGAATCTAAGATTGTTATGAGAAAATCAAATGACATTGGATGAGAGTTTGGGATGTTGATTAATCTTAAGAACTTTGACAAAATTAAATGCAAGTTGTGTGAAAAAATGATATCGGGGAGTATATAGGATCAAGGAGCACATAGCAACTATACCTAGAAATGTATCTATTTGTCGAAAAGCATCGCAAGAAGATAAAAATAAGTACGAGTAGGCTATTTAGAATGGAGGAACAGAAAGAAGAACAAAATAATGGAAGAATAAAGTAGTAGAGCAGAGGTGACTATTTCTCTAGACGAAGAAGGTCTGAAATTGAAGGGATAGATGGAATTAAAAAACCTCTTCCACTTGGCCTCACGGATAGATATGCATCCGTAATTGCTCCAGAAAATGTAGGTTCTAGCGGGAGTAAAGTGCTTCGCCAGAAAAATATAAATGAAACTTTTTTCAAAGAGTGAACTCAACAAGTTCAATAATATGTTGGGAGATGAGTTTATGAAAATGGAATCCCATTTAATGGTGTTGATAATGATAGCTTTAAGCAACTAATGGAAACAATGGGTCCATTTGGACCAGGATTCAAGCCTCCAACTCAATATCAACTTAGGGAGACACCGTTGAAAGCCGAAGTTGAAAGAACAAAGCAACTGCCGAAGACACATGAAGAAGAACGGGTGCTTGATCATAACAGATGCATGGAGTGATAAAGAAGAAGCATCTTTGCAAGCTAGGTTCTACATTGCTAGAGTCTAAGGACTCTTCAGATGAGGCATATACAGCTGAACTTATTTTTGAGTATGTTGACAAATGTGTTGAACAAGTAGGAGTTTAAAATATTGTTCAAATTCTAACATACAATGCCACCAACAATATGACTGCAGCTAAATTGATGAGAGAAAAACGACCTGAGATCTTTTGGAGTTCAGGTACAACTCACACTGTTAATCTCATGCTTGAAGGTATTGACAAGCTTCCACGATATAAAAAGGTTGTTGAGCAAGCTAAGTCTTTTACCATTTTCATTTATGCTAACTATAAGACTTTGTCATTGATGGGAAGTTTCACGAATTAGTCCGGTCAGGAGTTACTAGGTTTGCAGTAAATTTCCTCACATTGCAAAGTTTGATTGAAAAAAATCTAGTTTAAAGGTCATGTTTACAAGTGATATGTGGGAATAATGTCAATGGTTAAAAAAAGAAAAAAACAAAGGGAAATTGGCTTACTCTACTGAGATGAGCATGAGTTTTTGGAATGGTGTGACACTTTGTTTTAAAATATTTGCTCCTTTGGTAACGGTTCTTCGATTGGTAGATGGAGATAGAAAGCCATCAATGGAGTTTCTATATGGGGAGCTTATTCAAGCTAAAGAAGATATCAAGGTAACCTTGAACAATGTGGAATCAAATTATCAGCCTATCATAGTGATTATTGAGTCAAAAATGAAGGATAAACTTGATACACCATTGCATACCACTGTTTTTTTTTTGTTGAAACCTTATTTTTACTATAAAGATAGTTCAATTGCTTTTTACGAGGAGGTTGCGATCGAGATTTTAGAATGCATGAAAATTTTGCATGCCAATGAGTTAGAACTGTAGGATATAATTATTAATAAGAAATTTGTAAAATACAGAGATTAATTGTGTCAAGTTTGATTGAAAAAAATCTAGTTTAAGGGTCATGTTTACAAGTGATATGTGGGAGAAATGTTAATGGTCAAAAACAAACAAAGAGAAATTGACTTACTCTACTGTGATGAGCATGAATTTTTTGAATGGTGTATAGAGATAAGACTAGGTTATTAGGAAAAACATTGGCAGCGAAAACATGTGAAAAAAATGATGACACATTTGATCCCTGTGAATGATGGAGTACATACGGAGCTCACACAACCAACTTGCTAAGAGTGACATTGAGGATACTTTCATTAACTACAAGTTCATCTGTGTGTGAAATAAATTGGAGTGTATTCAAAGAAGTAACTCTTTAATTTTAAAAGTTTTATATTCATGTTACTAACTATAATATTTACTCTTTTTTTTTAAGATTCATACAAAGAAAAGAAATAAGTTGGATGTCTACGGATTGAACAATTTAGTATTTGTCTAATTTAATGCTAAATTGTTGAACAAACAAAAAAGATAAAAAGAAAGGAATGTCAATGTTTTACTTGCAAAAGATGCTTCAAATGCACAAGGTTGGATTGTGGATGGTGGAGAAGATGATGAAGTTGAACGAGGTTCTGGGTTCACATGACGGTTGATGAAGCAAGTGGAGCAGATAAAAATCTATAACCCGAAGAAGCTCTAGAGTGAGAGAATTTCACGAGGATGATTTTGCATTCGAAGAAGAGAGGAGGATCACAATGATGATATTGAGTTTTTTTCCGATGAAGAACAAGTTATTGAAAATTATGGAGAACAAGTAGAATAAATTTGATATTGAGTTTGTGTCCGATGATATTGAATTTGTGTCCGATGATATTTTATTAGTTGTATGATTTTGAACTCATTTTAAATTTGATGTTATTATGTTAGAGTTATAATATGTGAGTTATTATGTAAATTATGTTGATACCGAGGATTCCGCCTAGCGGTGCCTAGTCCCCGCCTAGGCGTTGGTTTAGGGTTTAGGGACGCCTAGCAAATTTTAGAACCTTGCTAGTTATCAACACTCTTCCTTGTTTTGGAGGTGGATTTATCTGGCCCAAGTCTATTGTATGGGTTAATTTGAATGGGCACTTTTGGAATATTGACATTAACAAGATTCTAACAGAGGATTGTTTGCTCTAGTACTAAGTTAAAGGATAAAATTCATATCTAATTAAAATTAACAAGTAAAATAATACACCACATATGAATGGATTCTGTGACGAATACTCCTAGGCTGATTAGCAATCTGGTATTAAAACCTATTGATTCTAACAATCTCCCTCATGTTTGAGCATATATATCGCTTATGCTTAGCTTGTTGCACAGAATACATTGTCCTGAAGTAGATGGTTGATAAGTAGTAACTTTGCTGCAACAGCAAATGCTCTAATGTTTGTTGCATAGAATACATTATCTTGAAGTAGATATTTTTTAAGTGGCAACTTCACATAGTCTGCAACGAAGAATTCTTTAATGCTTCGATGTCGATTCTTCTTGTAGAGTAAGCATTTCGTCAAAGAGCGTTTAAGATATTATAAAATTCTTGTACTACTTCCGAATGATACTTCTAATGGGTTTTAAACTAACTTACTGAATGAACCACAAAGCAGATATCTGTTGTAGGTTATTAAGGATAAATTTCTCATAACTTGTCAATAATGAGCGCAATTTTTGAAGTCATCATCACCTTCTCATCATAGTTTGACTCAAAGTTATGATATCGTCTATAGGTTTTCATCTATCTGTTTTTTTTATTGTAGACAATTCATCACACACTTCCTTTTTAACTGTAAGTGGAATTTCAATTCCAACAAAATCATGTGACTCCATGTCTTTGGTGACAACTTTAGCTTTCACATACCAACTTCAGCAATTTCTTACATGTAGCATCATTGTAAACCATGTAGCAGCTATTCTTGTGGCATGATGCCCAACAAACACTATTTGAATATTAGTGTTGCCTAAGATAATTTCTCGATTTCATTCAGTGACTTTGTTTGAGGCCATGAGTTGTCATTTTGCTCTTGCATAGTTTAGTCTCCTCTATACCTTAGTGTTCTTTGTTGTCTACCTCAACAACAAGGTCACCATCTGAAAGAAACAATTTTCTCATCTTTGATTGGTTGCTAAAGAACTCAAACACAAAATAAAGACCATCAAATGGTGAAGATGCCCTAAAACATTCAATATTGTAAGTTTAACCATATTTAGCAAAATAATTGAGTGGTGTACCTTTTAATTTTTTCATTTGGAATATCTAGCTGTGATACCCAACATCATAAAGTAGACTGACTCCAGGAGGTAGAGAAACTAGATCCAACAGAAACATCTCATTGATAACATGTTTCTATTGGATATCACCAAGGGCATCATGAAATGGTCTCAGTATTGTCACGAAGGATACAAACAAAGACAAAATTGTGAAAAGATGACATCAAATGTGTGAGAGGAGCATGAGGGATGCATGGTGAGGGTGCACCTACCCTTCTAAAGAGTCACATGAAGCTAATTGCGTTGATTATAGAAATGGGCTAGTGAAGGCTGAGGATCTATTGAAGGGGGTTTCCTTCGTTGATGATTACCTTATAATGGAGGAAAGATGGTGTGAAATAACTGGTAGAGGAAGTGTTATAGATGCAGGTGGAGATGGCAAGGAGTCCAAAAGATACGGCAATTCCAAAGAGTGGTACATCAGTAGATAAACAAGAGCAATAAGACAATGAATCATAACATGTGTGTGAGTACATAAGAAAATACAAGTGGAGGAATAACTTAGGTTGTAGTGTCCTAGTATAAGAACATGGAGAAAATATAAACAAACATAGTTCCCCAATAATAAAGAAAATTATGATGTTAAGGATAGTGGTATAAGGTAGTTCTACCACTGAGCACAGGATGGAAGCTTAATAAGATACTTAAGGTGAGAATGGTCTTCTATATTGCTGTTGTGGTCATATTGAACATAAGGAAATGAACTTCCTCAATGAACACTAGCATGCCCACCACCTTCACACCCTCATCCAACAACATGAATAACAACATCTGAAGAAGAAAACACGGAGGCTACAGGTGCAAATGCATGAGAAGCATGAAGCACATGAGCTAAAGTATTGGAAAGAAGGGTAATTGCGGCATTTGCATGTGTGATTGAATAGCACCGTGAGAGTTTTCAAGAGTTCAAAACTAAATAACATTGTTGATTTGGAATCTCCATGCTGGCGCTGCAGAAAGAACAATGGATATAGGATGATATATGGCAAATATTTTTCACTTGCCTTGGAGAAGGACATTGTATTTGTGTTATGATCAATTATCTTGATTTCAATTAAAAATCTATCATAAAATAGATATAATTCCACATCTCCTTCAGTTGCAAGAAGCATCATGGAATAAGCTATGGCGCTTCCCTGGAATTGAATAGCTAAGCAAAGTGACATAAGAACTCTTTCATCCTGAGTTACTGGCATCCTAGGCTGTGATGTGAGGTGACAATCCTTTCTATGAATCAACAAGAATCTAAATGATCCACACACATGAAGATAATTGGAACCATTTAGTTTGATATTGATTCTGTTTGGTCACTTGGATCTGAAGCAATTGTTATATGAGGATGCTAAGAGAGATGCATTGGTGATTTCATTAGAATATCAGTTAGGCTGAAATTGTAACACAGAACGATGATGTTCTCCATGCTAAGCTGTTGTATATCCTGATTAAAAAAATTGTTTTAAGCGTTTAAAATGTTCATTAGCAAGTTCTGTTTGGATTGATAATCAACATTAGATGAGACTAGTGATGATTTCAAACTAAATGAACATGAAATTTCATTTTGGTTCAATTTTGTTACTGATGCTGAAATAAGAACAAATAACTTGAAAATTTTGGTCTTATTTACTATTGAAGGTGGAGAAGTCAGCTTATGTGGAGAGTGTTCTTTACATCGGCGGTCGTGGCTGTGGTGGTAAGATCGGCAATGAACTGGTGCAAGAGTGGGAAATGTGGACATTTTGGTTCTGGTGGCTTCATTATCTGGGACATATCAGGGTCAGTATTCCATCTTATTATCCACCAGCATTTTCTTTTCATAATGCTTGATCAATTGATTCTGAATTTTGATAAATATTTACTTAAAGTGGTCAAGAAGACTACTCTTTTCACGAATTTCTTCCTATGGCTATTATTGGGGTGATTGGTGGTCTTCTAGGTAAGTCTTTCACGAGCCAAATTTTTTATGAATCTCCAAGTTGTTGAAATCACATATACAAATTTTGCTTAGCCTATTGGTTGCCAAATGGCTTTTGCTGTGCTCTGTCATTCTCCAGGAGCCCTATTTAATCAGCTTACACTTTATATTACAAGTTGGCGCAGAAATTCTTTGCATAAGAAGGGAAACAGAGTCAAGGTATGCTATGGGGTAGTGTTGCTTGAAATATTTTCTAGGTTAACGTCTCTTTACGCCTTTGAGTTTAGTGATATTCCATTTACTCCCTTTCAATTTCAAGACCTCCACCTTTAATCCCTACTTTCAACATGTTGTATAAGTTAATACAAATCAGGTAGACTGAAAGGATTATAAAATCCCATGTCAATTTCTTTAATATTACCATGCATGAAAACAAGGGATATTTTGTTGTTTTTACTTTCTGTACTTTTACTTTCCACACGGGTTTAAAAGAGGTAATAAAGTGAATATTTAGATTTTATTTTATTTTATTTTTGGGTGGGAGGACATGGAATTTGCCTATTCTCTAAAGCTTTAGTCATTTTTTAATTATTTTTTAATATGGTTTTTTGATGCCTTATTATCAAGTGCTGTTTAGATATCTGAAGTGGATGTCAACTCTTGTGCTTGTCTCAGATTTTGGAAGTTTGCATAATATCCCTTGTAACCTCTGCTATCTCTTTTGGCTTACCACTTCTAAGAAGATGTAGCCAATGCCCTGATTCAGAGGGCATTGAATGCCCCCGCCCACCTGGGACAGATGGAAATTTCGTGAATGTGAGATCTCTTTTGTATCTATTCCACCTTCTTCCTTATCAAGTATTATAACCACTTTGCGACGTTTCTTTCTTCTAGCAAACTAGAAAATCTTCCACATATATTTTTGTTTAACAATTGTATATCTCTGTATACAGTTTCACTGTGCTAAGGATAGAGAATACAATGATTTGGCAACAATCTTCTTCAATACACAGGTGTCCTACCAATACCTTATGGTTTGTTTAGGAAAGGAACTTCTTTAATTTTGCCTGGTTTTCATACCTTGATATTTCTGTGGCAGGATGATGCTATACGAAATTTATTTAGTGCAAAAACATTCCATGAGTACAGTGCGCAAAGCCTTGTCATCTTTTTGGTATTATTTTTATCATTTTGTTCAATCAAGCACTCATCTATGCTTTATTTTCTTGTTCGTCAATTATAGATGTTACATTCTGCAAAATTTGAGATAGGTTATGTAGGATCGAGAATAGCGATAGAGGGGGGTGAATATCGCGACAAAAAAAAAATTCTTTCGGATTAATAAAATAAAGTACGCAGCGGAATAAAAATGAGACACTTTAATTTTACTTGCTTCGGAGTTTGTAACGACTCCTACTGCAAGACCCACGATCTTTGATCGTTTACTTTGGGCAATCCACTAATAGATCGAAAAATACAATTTTGGATACACTTGAATTGAAAATTAAATGTAGAAAATAAGGTTATACCGACAACAGATGTATTTAGTGAAGTTGCAGTTTAGGTTGTCGAAGCGGAGTCTCGGCGTCTTAAAAAACAGCGTAAAGAAGTTGCACGGCGAGAAGACGAGAGCGTGGAAACGTTAGGATGCTATAAGCACTTGAATTGATCAAAACAGCAGCCGAAACCTTCTTTTATAGTACATTGAGGGCGCCCTAAAACCCGTTAAGGGCGCCTCCAGCTGGATCGGATCAGCGCTGAAAGATTCGGCCATTATCCGCGCGAGGGCGCTCTAAAACTGCTGAGGGCGTCTTCGAAGCAATGATGTGGCAGTCGAAGAAGAATAGTCTATCTTTCGAATTCATTCGCGCGGACCGAGGCGCCCTCCCGCCTACGCCAAGGGTGCCCTTGGTCCTTCGAGGCGCCCTTGCGCCTTTTTGTGCGAGGCTGGATTGCGTTTCTTCTCTTCTGTTTTCTTTAAACCTGAAAACCATATTAGCACAGAAAATAATGCATAAGAGAAATAATTACAGCTAATACTGTCTTGGTCCTAACTTTCAGGTTTCACCCGAAACCCTAGGTCAGACCGACGCCTACTGTTCCCTCTTCGGGGAACGCGTCCTCACCTACTCCTCTTAGGAGAAATTACCTTTTGCCAACCGGCACATCCGGTTGGACTTTTGCTCGGCCTCCGAAGTCCCGAAACTCGACGACGTTCGATCCCCGACCTGTCTCGACTCCTGTCCGCAGTCCTCGCTCGGCAAAAACTTCTGCTCGATTCCCAGGACCAAGACTTCGTGCTCGACTTCACTCACCAAGACATCGTTGCCCGATCCTCGACCAGGACTTCGTGCTCAACCCTGCATGTCAAGATTTCGTGCCTAGTTTCCTGGGACTTTCCTGCACACTTAGTACATCACATTAGTCCATAAAATAAGCTTAACTTTGAATCCTTTGCCATTTATCAAAACAAGGTTTGATCTTGGTGCTTCTGACACCAACAATCTTCGTCTTTTTAATCTATGACAACCCCAGTTCAAAGTTAAGCAAAAGCATATTACCAACTAGATAGATTTAAGCTTTCTCCCCCTTAATCATTCACTCCCCCTTAAACATTTATTCATTTGTATTTTAGGGAGGTAGTTTTGAAAAATTTTAACTCCATAAAAATTTAGATTGTCTTTTAGAGTTAAAGACTTTGAACTAGGTTTAAGAAGCTCAAGTAAAAAATCTTAGCTAAAAACTTCTCTTTTTAATTTGAAATTCAAAATTCAAAAGATTTTAGTTTGGAATTTTAAAATAGACAAAAAAGTTTTTGACAAGAAAAATGCTTTGAAGATTTTCAAACAAAAAAATTTTTTAGCTTTAATAGATTTGAAAATTTTCAAACTTTTTATTTCCAAAGATTTCAGCTTTGAATTTTGAAATAACTTTTTAAAACAACTAGGAAAAAGCTTAAAAAATATTTTTGTAAACACATCGAAAATTTTTGAAACTTAGTTAAAGATATTTTAGAAATAAACTTTGAAAATTTTAAAAAACTTTGAAAATTTGAACTATATATATATAAAAAACTTTGAGAAGTATCACTCTCTCCCCCTTTGCCATATATCAAAAATAAAGTTTGAGGTATCAGAGCCACCGAAATTAATTTAAATTTAAGCACTCATAGTCCAAGCATGAATAAAGTAAACAATCAATATTTTTAAAATAGTTTTGAAGGGGATATGTGAAAATAAAATAAATCTAAGTATCGAATTTTGAAAACAAAAAATTGCTTTACAAGAATGAAGGTAAGAGAGAAAAAATTTGATAATAGACTTAGAAAATTTTAAACTAAAAACAAGTAAGAAAAATTTAACCTTCTACTCTATCAAGCACATTCCACGTTGCCTAACTCAGACTCAGGTAGGGGTTTTAGTAAATATGTTGGCTAAGTTGAATTTGGACTCTATATATTGTAGTATAATTTCACGTGATCTGATTTGAACTTAATCAAGTTTATCTGATTTGCATTTGATCAGATTTGAAATTTGATAAGATTTAGATTTGATCATACTGGATTTGGGTTTGATCTAATAGGGTTTAAGTTTGTTCTGAGTTAATCAACTTTTGATTTGATCAAATTGATTGAGCTTGATTGACATATTTGATTAACGTATTTTGATTTGATTGAGTTTGATCAACTCAATTTGATTTTATCGATTTGATTATATCAAATTGTCTGATTTTGAGTGGTATCAAATAGATTGAGCTTGATCAACATATTTGATTTGAAAGATTTGATTGAGTTTGACTAACGGATTTTGATTTGATCAAGTTTAATCAATTTGAGTTAATTAACATTTGAAAATTGATTAAGGATTGATTTGGGTTTAGTTAAAGTTAAAATTAATTAAGGATTAATTAAGG
>JBAMIB010000086.1:1340391-1350870 GCA_037177415.1 Kaempferia rotunda | reverse complement strand
TCAAAATCAAGAGAACTAATGCCGCAAGAAAGATGAGTGAATTTGTTCGGAAATAAAAAATTAGACAGATCAAATATAAACTTACCAAAATAGAAAATGAATCGAATAAGCTGCTATCATCAGCCGTGTAGGAGACGAGCACCCTTGAAGAGGAGGAACTCGTGGTGGGTTGATGAGGATCAGCAAAATTAGGGCGATGAGTAGCTCACGGCGAAAGTAGGGGACGAACACTTTTCGATCAAATTAAAATTTTAATATTAAATAGCTTAATAGATTCTTATTTTTTCGGCCCCTCTAAAAAATGAGCATGAGGCGTTCTCCTCGTAGGCCTCACCTCAGGTCCGGGCCTGGTTTGAGTATAGTATGAGTTTTAAACTTAATCTGAACTTGCCTGAATATGTAACTTAGATTGAACATATACTAAACTTATGAACATTAACTCCGACTAAACATGTATTGAATATTGAACTTAAATTGAACATTAATGAAGTCTTAATGTTTAGTGAACATGTAATTTATTCTGAACTTTGAACTTGCAATTTATTTTGAACATTGAATATGTAATCTAGACTGAATATGAAGTTTGAATAGGGACTGTATCCTAAACATAAAAGTTATTCTGAACATGAAATTTATTCTAAACTTCAAACACGTAATGTAGAAAGAAGATATTGTAGTTTAGGTAAAACATGAAACTTATTCTGAACTTTGAACGTGTAATTTAGATAGGTGTAATATTAACAACACATGTAACTTCGACAGAAAACTTGGCACAATATATAAAATGTAACTTTGAATATGAAACTTAGTATGAACTTAGGAAATGAAATTCAGAACCTAATTAAACTCGAACATAGAACTTGTAACTGGATTTTCAACCCAAACAACAATCCGCATGGGACATATCAAACAACAACAACAACAATAATAGAGGTAACATAATAGAGCTTGGAAGAGACTCACGAGGTGCCTCTTCTCCTTTCGCATCGAAGAGCCCTATGAGGCCCTCGAAGTGCAGTGAAAGATTTGCGGGGAGTCACAGAGAGTTTTGGCAAAAAGAATTTCGGCGGAAGGGTTTTGGCAGAAAGAATTCGGCGAAGGATTTGTTGGGTGCGATCGTGGATGGTTTAGGGATATTTCTTAAATTTTTAATCATTTATATAAGTATAATAATATTAACAACATGCTCTATAAACCGTTAATATTAAATTTTAACAACGTGCTCTACATGGTGTAGAAAAGTGTATTCACAATGTACTTTTTTCACGCTGTCATCTGTTTAAACATAATAATATTAACAATGCATATGAATAACTGCGACATAAATAAAAAAATCAATAACGTGCTCCGTGTTAGCGGGGGCGCTGGGGGCGAGCGATTTTGCCTTTTTGCCACGTGTTAGCAAAAGTTAAATTTATTGTAGGGAAAGTTTTATCTCTATCAAAATGTTCATTAAGTCTACCATCTTCTTTTTAGCACTTTAATTTGACCACTTTTACTTGTATAGTAGTGAGAAAAGAATATCTTCCAGATACCAAAATAGTCAGATGATGATAATGTGTCTGAGACTTCACTCCTCAATTAATCAAAGTGGATTGAAAATACTTTGCGACCAAAATAGTGTTGAATGTGTCTTTAAAAGCGACATGAAGTATATATCAATCATAGGAAAAACTAATTAACTTGCTAAAGCTATCGATGAAACAATATTAAAAAGAAAATATTTCCTGATTAAACAAAATCAGTCATGATGAAGAACTAAGATAATTTATGTGTTTTGTTTGTATACATACACGTTTTGCATAAATGAAATGAGAAAACAAAAGAAGAGAGAAATAATTTTTAAAAAAAACTTAATTTCGCAATTACACTAGACTAGGCAAGGAGTTTTGGTAGTCGAATGTGCCCCTACATGGTCCGATCGAGCTAGCAGACAACTCTTTTGAAGTGCACAAAACTAGAGAGCACAATAACACATTGAGAAAAAAAAAGGGAAAAACAGAAAAAAGACACTCATATTTAAAATAAAAAGAAGGAAAATAGTAAAATAAGATAGACAAGGTCAAAAATAAGATAGAGAGAAAAAAATAAAGGATCAATAATTTTTTATAATGTTAATATAGTCCAATAAATATATTTATATAATTATCTAAAAATGTGGTACTGTAGCATCAAGTAGTGTAGTTATGAAACTAAAATGAACTCTCATAATCATAATTACAATACTAAATATGATTCACATAACAAACTCTAATAGCTAGATTGGAACTAATTAGCTAGGGCTGATGTTACATTAGTACTATTTTTGCTATAATTGGCATACGCTAGCTGCATGACCAGTTCTAGTTTAGGAAACAAAAATGCACACAGATCTGATCCATTTCATTCACTAGATTAGATTATATTGCATGCCTAGATCGTAATCTTTGTACAATAACTACGATCGGAAAAAGATCGAGAAAGACCACTACTGATACAATATCATAATTAATTAATTAAGTTACCTGCAAGATTATGATCGAGCTAAGTCATGGCTGCTGCTTTGGCTGGAAGAAGGAGGGAACGACGTCCTGCAGGAGGCCGCAGTCCGGCAGCTGAACCGGCGACCGCCAGAGATTCGACTGCATGCCGCTGTCTGCCATGCCACTGAGCGCTCGCATTTGCTGCAGGAGGCGACTGCGGTGGTGGTGGAGGTGGATGAAGTTGGCCGTAGGCGCCACTGCGGCGGAGAACGGAAGCTGCAGCGGAGGTGCCCCGGCAGCCGGTAGGTAGAGCCCTCGCTGCACGGTGGCGGGGCTCGGGTGGGTGTGCTTCCCTTCGTAGGTGGTGATCACGGTGGACGGGTCTTGGTACGATCTCTCCACTCTCTTCTTCACCGAGCAATTGTGCGCCGTGCAACGGTAGTAACTTCTGCGATATCGATCGATCGATCAATTACATACAAATTAAAGTCGATCGATCAATTGTGCGTCATGCAGTAGATCGAGAATTAAGAGATCGATCGATGAGGGAAGATGGAGGAGGGATATTTCATGTGGATAACCAAGCACCTTGGGAAAGGGCTGTTTTTGACTGCCTTTTGGCCGTATTTTCTCCATCGATAGCCGTCTTCGAGATTATCCACCTCGCTCTTGGTCATGAAGGCGAAGCGAGGCTCCCTCTGCCTCTTTTCTCCTTTTTTCTTGGCCTTGGTCCTGCACCACGCACATACAGATCGAGTGAGTGAGAGCTACATATCAATCTGAAAGTTTAATTAATTTTCGATAGTTTCCATCTCCGGCCAGATCTCTGTAATTTAATTCAGCTAGCGATCGAGAGAGCCAGATCGATCGAGTGCAAGTTCGATCGGTTTTGTTATAGCTAGCTACCTTGCTAGATATAGGCAACCGATCGAAATTGATCTTACGTACGTACGCTTTGAGCTCGGATTTATCGGCGTCGGTCGCAGCTTCTGATCGCTCTTTCCGCCTCCCCTCGTTGAGCAACTCCTCCGCCGCCTCTTCCTCCAGCTTCACCCCTTCTGCCTGCGCTGCCTCCGTCGTCGACGACGACGCTGCCGAGCAGTTAGCCGACACCGGGGACGACGACGACGCGCCTCCAGTTGACGGCGTCGTGGCTGAATGGATGGGACCCCAATTGACGACGCCGCTGAACCCAACGTCTGGCTGCCAGCATGATTCGTCGAAGTAGTCGTCGAAGGCGATGAGGTCCTGCAGGCTATCCGACACCGGATTCTGCCCCGTACTGGCCGGGAAGATCAACGAGAGATCTCTATCGAAGGGGTAGTCGAAGAGCCCCCGGTCATCGCCGCCGGACATGGAGAGGTCGAGACGTCGACGTTGGTGGCGGAGAAGAGAAAGTGGAGGATCGAGAGCAGAAGAGAGAAGCGAAGTGTGTGTGTGTGTTTTCATCATAATCGTCTCTCTATCTATCTCATTTATCGAATTACGGACTCCATTAATCAATTATCAATATTAATAAAAATTTAAAAATAAATAAATAAAAACAGTGGAATAGTCGACAGTCAACAAGGAGAAGCTGTTTGTGAGTCAGCGACCACCGGCCACCGGCGGTGGGGCATGTGGCCGGGAGGAGAGCGGGGCAAGTAACGGTCAAAGGAGTCGTAGATCTCTGCTTGGATTCTGCTCCCACGTGTCGGTTAACCACACGTTCCCGCGGCGGTTTGGCCCACCGTGACGACACAGCGCGCATCACGCGATGTCGACCGCAGCGTGCTTGGGACGAGCAAGACCTGCCCGTCCGATCGTCCGATCGTCCGACAACCAAAAAAAACACGGGGGCAACGCAGAAGCACCTTACAATATAATAATTTATTAAATTATTCCTTCAAATTTTAATTTCATTAAGAATAAATTGAAATTTGCTACTATAATATTAGAATAATTGGGTAAAAAGAATAATTTAAGTATTATTTTTTTATATGACGGAAATAAACCATCCCTTTAATCTTACCGATTTATATAATAACCCAATCACTATCTTCTTGACCGTTTAGATGTGAAAATCAAATGGATAGTTCAAAAACTATATATGAATATTGGAGTCAACATTTTGATATTGATTAGGGGGATGGGGTTAATTAATTTTTAAGTGGATGAATGGATGCAATAAGTCAACTAATACAGCCAATAAATCATAATTTGTCTTGATATTCTAAATAATTAAACTTGAAAATAATTGACTTGCATACAAATGAAGTCGCCTCACAGCATGTTCTTTATTTTTTAAATTTTTTTTATTGTCTTTAGTTTTTGTTCTTCCCAAGACAAGACCTACAAATATACCTACTCCAAGAATCTTCACATTTCACAAGAATGTTTGGTGAGCAAGCAATTGCAATTGATTAAGCAATGAAGATGAAAAATTTTATGTTAAAAGAACAAATAAATATTAGAGTTGAATATCAGGAAAGAAAGATCATGATTTCATGCATAAGTTATTCAAACAGAATAAGGTGTATAATTCCTATGCGTAAATATAAATATTAAAAATAAGAGAAGAGGAAAATTGAAAGCATAATCAAGAAAATGGCAGAAGATAATAGCAAAGTTGGCAGGAGAAGACTAACCACTTGAATCAAGTTTCTTTGACTAAGTTTGACACTTTAATCAACTTTTGGACAAAATCAAAAGAAGGTGCTGTGGAGAAAACTTAAGGATGTCAGAGAGATTAGTTAGAGTGCTTGAGATTGTTGACCAGATAAATTAACAAGTCAAACTGTTATTTGCTCAAAGATTAATGTAACTGGCTGGAGGATTTAGTGAAAGTCTCAATTTTCAGCAAGAAAATGTGTCTCTTATTTTACCTTTCTTTCCATTCCATGCTTTTTCCCAACTGGGGCCTGATTCAAAGAAGACTGATTCCAATAGCTCGAACTATGAATTCTTCCTCTTCCATTTCTTGTTTTCAGAGAATTATTAGGTGCCTGTATCTCATGCAATTTTCCTGTGAATCTGAAGACTGGACTTGGTCTGAATTTCTAGAGCCTTGGACCATAAATTCAATAAAATTCCTACAGTGCGTCCATGTCTGATAGTGTCAAAGGCATCAAATGGAGAAAACTTGGAGAAAAAACTTAAACAAAGATGTCTTTCATCTTTTCCTGCATTCAAAAGTTGGCATATGCATAGAAGACTGCACCCACATCAACTAGGTCAAAGGATGACCCTTCTGCCAAGGTCTTTTTTATCAAAGTCTTCATTACTTTCTATGAATTGTGAACACACTGTCAAACATATATAATCAAGCATTACATGATATATAATATGTAGCAGGTGATGCCATTTCCAATCTGAAGTTGCTTTTGACTTCTCTCCTCTTGAGAGCTTCAAGGAGTTTTTAAATAAACTTATTGTTCCCATAAACTATCCTCCAGTGATTTCACACTTGGTGCTTGTTGAAAGATTAGCTTGTGAAGCTAATGGAAGCAAAGGAAGCCCCCACTTCACATGGGAGACATAATTCAGAGGGATTCTTGAAGTAAATTCGCTCAGACAAACAATTCAGTCATAGAGAACAAGTCAATTTCCACTGTAATGTCAGAAGCCAGCATGCAGTGGCCCCTGCGCCATCACTCACTGCCTTCTGTTTGATAATTTAAACATCTGCTCATCAACTCAGTTCACAATTGACAAACAACACTCATTCATTGCTAGGACATCGAAACAGTATGTGTGTTGGATTGGTGCAATCCTTGCTGATAAAAGTAGCATGTCCTTGGAGCAAACAAGAGCATTGCAGAGAGAAAACATTAGCATCCAGTATCTGAAGGGCAGTGAGCAATATGCACCATGGCAAGTTCCTGAAACACTGCATGCCATGCATGCAAATTTTTTCACTCCCTGTCCATGATTAAAGCACTGCTCTAACTTGTTCTAAGATTAAAAATTTCTGTCTCTTTTGTGACGTGGTGGCAGTGCTATGAGCAAGCTTCTGATGAGACCTCCGGACATGCATTAATGGAGGGCAAAGGTGAAGACATTTCTTTCAGCATGGATTGCGGTACTGCACACAATGTGTGGGAGAGGAACAAGTATGATCAGTTTACTGATGTCCTCCTGCCTTGATAACTGTGCTGTCAGCGAGAACAACAAGTCTCTTAAATCTAGAATTAAAGTTGCATGCAGTAATAACTTGTCTTGGAGCAACCTTGCAAAGCTGCATACACACTTCAGTTGGGGGCTGCCAAGCTGCCTCAGATCTGTGACCACAGAAATGTTAAGGATAAAAAAAAGGAGGCTCACTTTCAAGCAAAAACTAGAAAAGAACAAAAAGTAAAGATGTGGGAAACAGGATCTAATCTATCTTATAATTGAAGGGAGAGGAACTTTGAAGAATGCTATACATTCTGCACGAATAATATCAGTTTGCTCAGTTGATAGGATTATGATGTGAATTCTGTTGTATGTTTGCTTGAAAAGTGGCATGCACTATACTGATCCTAAAGAAAGGAAAAAAGAAGTGTTCCAAAGTGGCGATGTAGTTGGGTTTCTGCAACTAGTTTCTATGATGGATTTTGTGAATCAGAAGATTATTATTATTATTCAAGTTTTGTTATGTTTCCTTAGAGATACCGTTCCAAATTAGCAAACAACAAATAATATTATGAGTTGGGTCATGCAGACCAGTTGAATCAATCGAGCAGTTGGAATGATGATATTGGTGTAGGTAAATCATGAGAGCTAGAATAAGTCAAACAAAATATTTAAGTGGAGATATTATTTACATTTTGAATAATTTATGTCCCTATTTTTGTATAACATTTTTATTGATAAATATAAGAATAATAATTTCATATGTATTATACTTCATGGATAGATTAAGGAAAACTTTTCAATATTTTATTATTTATTTTATTTTCTAGAAATAGTCATTATTTTCTTTTATATTTCATTATTGAACCAAATGCGCCACAAGAGAATGAATGTAATTTAAGCTAAAAAAAAAGTGTAAAAAGGGAATTACATTAAGTTCTCTCATCCAGTTCCATTTATCTCATTTGTTAGAACAAAACTTAAAAGTCAATAACCGTGCTATTTGTGTCTGTGCAATGAATTTAAACCTTATTTACCTCTATATCTGTCCATATGAGTAAAAATATAATCAGACAATTAAATAACAATAGTTGTTCAATCTAATAATGAGTCTACTGTTGGCCAAAAGCTAGAGGTTCAAATTCGTATATAACGATACTATTTAGAGTGGTTTAATGTTGTCGCTTCCACATTAAACAGGAAATAATCTCACAAAAGCTAGGGGTTCAAACTCGTATATAACGATATTATTTAGAGTGGTTTAATGTTGTCGCTTCCGCATTAAACAGGAAATAATCTCACAACTAGTGTAGTAGCATGGGAACACCTCTCGATTAATATAAAAAAACTTTAAACTAGACAAAATTAAATGAGAGAGGTGAGAAAAGAAGAGGATATCCCTCTTGCCCACCCAAGCTCCTCCACCATGGTTACTCAATGGAAAGTGTGAGAGGAAGAGGCAGGAAAGTGACAAAAAATATTACATAAACAGTGGAACTTCATGTGTAATTTTGTGAGTCTTTTCTGCATCTCATATATTTCATTCAAGTAATTAAACTCTCAATGTGCATGCTTTATTTGTCAAGAATTTATCTTTAAGGTGTTAAGGGCTCATCTCAGCCATTACAATAGATCTTAAAACTTTAAGGTGATAGACCATGGAGAGACCATGGAGGATATTCTTATTCAGTCTAATCGAACTTATAATTAAATGCATGCATGATATAAACATAGATAGAAATAGCCTCCTCATAACTCTTTCTCAACAAGTTATCCACAGAGATTACATCAATTAAGAGCAAAGAAATTGGGTGTAGTATCTTAGTTGATGTCCCAGACTGTATCCTCTAAACTGGTATTTGGCTGCAACTTTCTCATAATCTATTTCTGATGAACATTCAGGATTTCAAACATTGTAGAACATGCAGTAGGTGTAAAATATCACTATTTTGACTTAAATTTCCTCCTCCAATTTTATTTAAAGAACTTTAATTGCAGGCCATGCAAAAAATGATGTGTGACTACAGGGAACTGGAAAGAATAAGAAAAATGGGAACATCTTTAAGAGTTGGAAATGACTTCAAAAATAATAATTCTCCTTATGTTTCTACACAGGCAAGAGAAACTACTACTCCGGAGAAAGAAATATTTACAAGAGCGTGCTTCATATCAAATGATGTAAATCACATGAATAACAAGAAACTCTAGAAACCAAAAATTATGGAACCACTTCCTCCTAATTCCATGTTTCACACACTAATTTGCAGAAAGTGTATTTAAATAAATGTGATCAGTAAATTTGTTACCTCCAATTTCAACTGCTGAGTTGCATGTTTTAGTTGCTATGACTGCCAAGGATTTGGTCTGACAAGCGGTGGAAAAGGTGGCCTCACACCAGAGCAAAGAGAAGAGAGATAAACAAGAAGAAGAAAATAAATCATTACCTCTGCTCACTTTGTATTGAAAATAGCCACTCGTGCATTGCATGTTCATGTATTTCACTGGAAGACATCCATGCATATTTAGTTCACTGTAAAGTTTGTTATGGCATTTTTAATCCATCTTTTAATCATTTATAATTATAGCTAAGTACCTGAAACAGTTAATGCATTAATGCTGTTTTATAATGAATGGCCTTCCTGCAGAAAAAGTCACCCATTCTTTCTACCAAAATGAAGATTTACTAAACTAAAGCAACACTGCTGGAGTTCTATAACTTTGAAAATGCTCAACTAGTTCTAAAACTTCATCTGAAAGGATTTTTTGATAAAGGAGATCTCAAGAGTGCAATTATCTTCCCAAACCTTCCAACAAAATAAAGCCTATTAGTGCCCCTATCTGATATTGGAGAGATAATGCAACTCATTTGCAGGGATGATGTGCCGCTGATTCTCCATTTTCACTAACAAATCATTCTCCCTTAGAAGGTGAAAAAAACATCAAACTGTTCATAGTTTGTTCTAACAATGAACTATAAGCTAAATATCTCCAAACAGAGGGCAATGAACTCACTCAGCAAAGCATTGAAATATAAGGATTGGGTGTCCACATTGCCAAGGATATTCTCATCATGAACTCAAAAAAGTGTGAAGCTCCAATTTAAAAAGAAGTGTCAAGCTCCAAATTCATCGATCAATTTGTCAACAACAGTGATTGATTAAATGGATATTGTCTTTGGCGGCAAATTTAATTTAATGACAACTCCTAAAAGCATTCTCATGCTTTTTCCCAAACTAGAAAAACTAGATTAGAGATTTGATGAGACTGGGATTAATTATCCTAGCACAATTTATTGACCAATCTTTTGAGTCGCTGCCTTATGGCCCATGCTCATGATACTTTGTGCATGGTTAATGGTTCTAAAGATATAACACAATTTTTCCAGTAAATGAAGTAAAAAAATCACATTGGAATACCTCACACCTCATATATGATCCCTTCAAATCACTTTTTTCACTTTATTTTCCAAACATCAGGTAAAAGGAAACAATACATCACAATGTGAAGTGCACTTATTCCTACAACAGGTGTCAAATTTTATCAGATGTTGACTTTTCCAGCAGAGGCAGTGCCTCCTCAAGAAAAACAAGTGCCAAGTTTCACCCTAGAGATGGATAAAACTTAGGACAACAATATTAAATATCAAAATAAATTTTAAATAATATCTTGAAAACTTAGACACATTATTTCAAAATAAGAGTGCTGGCTTACCAGTATCCATTGGGTAGAGCACCAAGGTTCTTTCTCTTTCAAAAACATATTTCTGTGTATTTAGTATCAAAAATCTTCTACAGCATGAATTTGCTAACAAAATTAGAAATGGTTGACAAAATACTCATTTGAAGACATTAATCTTGGCAATCCACAAAATAAGAAGGCCTGCAGAGATGCTCAATGGCATAAATCAGTTTCCTCCTTGGCCCAA
>JBAMIB010000086.1:1250760-1262948 GCA_037177415.1 Kaempferia rotunda | reverse complement strand
ACAACGGAAGGAATGAGAGGGAGAGAAAGAGAGAGAAGAATCTGGGGGTAAGGGCGATGAGAGATAAAAACTATTTGTGGTGAGCTGGCAAGTGAACATGTGGAAAAATATAAAATATGCTGGCGCAACATCGCTACAGTGACATTCGGGAATGGGCGGGCACGAGGGGTCGGGCAGGCTATCAAATCTGTATATATATATATATATATATATATATTATTTTTCGATAAAATAAAAATTTTCTCTGTCTAATTATTTTTTTTTAAATGTATTATTTCGGATTAAATCAAGTTGCGGGTCGGACTTGGGAATCAACCCGGACCAGCTATTTTCATCGAGGTCGTCTGGAACTCGCTGCCCTAAAAAATCAAAAAACGCATTTTCTACCTTAACAAGTGGCGTGGCAAAAGAAGGCGCTCGCCCCGACCAGTCCGTCCCGGACTAGATGAAGAGATGCATTTGATTTTATTTTGCCTTTGCGAAAGATCTTTGACATCTTTCAACGTGAACCGCATTCTCTTCCTAATCATGGATTTGCTAGATTGCAGGTGAATTTGGCATCTGAATATCTAGTATCAGAAACCAAAACCTTTATGAAATTTCTGATTGAATGCTGTTCTCGTCTGTTATTAGACATAATCACTTCCATGCTATCTTTATTATTTTTTTTAACCAAAAGTATCAGGTGCGTTTTTTTTAGCTCACAGCATTGGATAATTTCATAGTTCAATTGGCTTTAACTGATCTCCTTTTAAAATCCAGGTCATGCTTATATATGTTTTTCAGCACGGATAGTTTTTAAATTCTGTTTTGTCTTTCACAGGGACAACTGCAACATGCCTGTATTTCCAACGTTTATGCAGCAATGTTCCTTCTTGTATTTTGTTTCTTGTGATGTGAACAAAGCAATAGAAACGTCTTGCCTATGTTATTATTGGCTTTTTAAAAGAGGGCATTTTGTTATGCAGTTGTGGGTGTCTGTTCTAAAGTGTCAACGAAATGGCTGGTGGTTTCAGAGTTCTTCATCTTGTGTGGCCATTTTTGGCTTTCTTGCCTAAAGTTCAGAGTGCTGATCGAAAAATTCCATGAAAAGGTCATCTACACTGTTATTTCCCTCTTTATCTTTCTGGTTTGCAGTCAGCTACCTCTTTATGGCATTCATTCGACAACTGGAGCGGATCCTTTTTACTGGATGTGAGTTATTCTTGCATCAAGTCGTGGAACTGTTATGGAACTTGGAATAACTCCAATTGTCACTTCTGGGTTGGTGGTGCAACTTTTGGTTGGTTCCAAGATTATTGAAGTTGATAACAGTGTTCGAGAGGATCGTGCTCTTTTGTAAGTCTTATTTAAGAACTTTCTTCTTTGAAATTAGCAAAAAGTAGTCTTGATGTCCCAAAGAAGTACAACAAGTTTAGTTAGTCAAATGCAGGTATTGTTTGAATGTTTGTCATAAATACTACCTTAACAAACAGTCATCTTCAAGTTGTGTCTTATAGATATAAATCATATCATTGCCTTTATTGGACAATGACAACCTATCCCATTGATTTTTAATTGGATGCATGCTTTATATTCCTAGTCAAATATCGTGATAATTATGTTCCTATTCTTATTCATGGGTGTTCAATATTGACTACTTCATTGTTAACTATGAACAGCTTTAATGTGTTAATGGTTCTTGCAAGATGATGGTTGAATTATTTTAGTCCTTCATAATTAATGCAAACATTGAAATTCTTGCTTAGAGAAAAAATTTAGTTATAAGATACAAATGCATTCTACTATAGGAGTCATTTTGGTGGTGTATGCTTGTATTGTTTATATATCACATTTTTGTCTTCTTTTGTTGTATTCTTCAAGAAAAAAGTTGAAATCAAAGCATATATTTACTATTTAGCTTGAAAATGCCCTTTATTTGGTGCAACTTTATAATCATGGTTTGATTTCCTTATATAATTTTTCTTGTTTAAATAATCATTCTTTTCATGATACTAGTAGTATCATATTTTAATATTTATTTCAAGTGATGAATCTGTTATTTGATAAGAACAAAATTGTAACATACTGGGATGAAATATCCATTATCTTCAATTCCAGAACCCAAACTAGCTACAAAAGGTTCTATCTCGTTAAAGTGGTTTGATGAAAATAACTATTAGTTCAACTAGTTTCTGACCTGGACATTATAGCAGAAGATAAAATATTAGTTCATAACAATATCTTTTTTATCAAAGGAAAATATTGTGGTTAAAAATGACAATATGCAATTTTGTTCGATAGACAATATCCAAAATTATTGAAATTAGTGAAATGACTATTACCAAAAATTTACATAGAAAAAACAATATGAAATAAATGGTCAATTATTTGATGTACTATTTGAGAATTCTCCAGTGTAGGACTATCTGTTGTAAGGCTAAGAACATTATTAAAATAAAAGTTGTCTAATGAAGGCAAAAAGAGATTTTTTTTTTTTTTTGTATATTATGAAGATGCAATTCTGTGATACATAGTTGCATACAGTTAGACTTTCCATTTTATAGTACATATCTTTGATTGAATTGCGAATCATTTGTAATTTGTTAAATATTTTGTATTGTTATTCAGTCTAAATCAAGTATATATCCTTCCCTACATGTTACTTTTTGTAGTAAGTTATCTGGAATGAGCACAAGAATAATTGAAATAAAATTTGAAATAGGAATTGAGAGAAAAATCAACTATTAGGTAGTTAAAACTAATTTATACGTCTAAATATTGTATTGAAAATATCATGATTCAGAGCTACATGATAATCTCCATTTTTCTTTGTAGCAAACGAATTGCATCTTTTCAAAGGAAAATCTAATCACTTATTTAACTCAAGGACTTTCATTGATATTTTTGATATTTGCATTCATATCTCAATCAGTTGCTACTAGCAACATACATATATTCCTTTGAAATCAATTTATATTCTGAAGATGGAGAGAAAGGAAGTATACGCAGGAAAACGGAGCTACACTTTTTTTTTTTTGAGGGTAACAAATTTTTGATTTAAAATAAATCACCTGGGAATTAAAGTGACTAGAATCTCAACGTTTTCGATACTTTATCCACAATCAATTCCATTGCAATCAATTCTGCACAAGAAAAACAACAAAAAAAATAAAACTTTATTAATTATAAAGCAGCTATCATAGGGCAGAAATTTAAAATTATAATTTATAAAATTATATATGTGCATGATGAAATGTTATCTATTTACCGTTTTACTACAGATAAACATTTTAAGTTGTACTTGGTGTTTCTTTATAGCTTCAAACTCATCAATAGTTGCGTCAACGTTGAATGTATGAGCAATTTCCTTTTCAATGTACATTAGCAATGAACTAGCCAAAAATTCATCTTCCATTTTATTTCGTAATAACTTCTTAACAATTTTCATTGCTGAAAACACATGCTCTGTTGTTGCGGTAGAAACTAGAAGAGTTAAAATAAGTTTGATTAATCTATCCACAAGATAATAATTCTCTGTATTTTTCATCTTTGACAAGATTTGGCACAATTCTGAAAGTGTTTTCATATTCTGAAATGGGTGGTTCCGTCAAATGTCAAGCTCAAAAAAGTTCTAATTGATACTTTATACGTAATTTCTCATGATTAGTGAAATCATTGAGATAAAACTTTTCGAGAAGTCTGCATATATCATCAATGTTAAACTACTTGTATCCATTTCTTGGATCCAAAGCTGAGCTGAGTCGGAGCAATTCTACCGCATTTTCATCAAACCGATAATATAGAATCTATTGTGTTGGTGAATATATCAATTCGATAATGATGCTCTCAGCTAACATTGTTTCCTTTACGAAGTCGTCCTCTACCTGATTGACGATGAGAGTTCATATCTGGAATATGTATATCATGCTTATTGTAGAAACTCTTCACTTTATCAAGTAAATTATCCCAACCATTTTTGGATACCGCATTTTTGGATAAGTTCTTTTGTATTAGCAACAACATCCATGACATTTACTATGTCTTGAGACTTGAATTGTAAAGTTCTACAAAGATCATCAGCCATTTCCAATAACTCCAACATGAAATGCAATATAAAAACAAATTCAAATGATGCCATCATATCGTAAGCTCCATCAGTTATTGCTCTAATAGATAAACTACATTTATCATTGATGATTTCTTAAAATAAGAAGAATAGGATCAAATAAATCAAGTAAGCTACGAAGTGACCTCTGTTGGTGCAATTGTCCCCGGGTCAAGTTGACCATGTTGATCGGACAAGCTTGGGTCAAGCTTGGGTCTCAGATTTTGATGTTTGACAATGTATAAGAGATTGCTTTGTGCAATTATCCCTAGGTTATGTTGACCCGGTTAACTAAGCTTGAGTTGACTCAAGCTGATGTTTCGATGTTTGACAATAGATGGAGATTGCATGTTTAATTATCTATCTGGGAGATTGTAGAATAGAGGTCAAGTAGGTCAAGAATGATCGGAAATGACTGGGAAAGTCCTAAGCAAGGGAAAGTCCAATGGGAAGGTTGACAGAAGAGGAAAATTTAAGTTGGTTAGTATTGACCGTATACTTGGTGTGGATAGCCCTAGTGAATGAAGCCAGACAGATGATCCCGGTGAGTGAAGACGGACAATGGAAAATCCTAGTGAGTAAAGCTAGGTGTGGAAAATCCAGGTAGTGAAAGCTTGGTGAAAATTCTAGTGAGTGAAGCTAGGTGAGAAACCCTAATAAGTGAAGCTAGGAAGGAAGAAAGTCATGGTGAGTGAAGCCAGGTAGTGGGAAAGTCCTGGTGAGTGAAGCTAGACATTGGAAATCCAGGTTGGTCAAGGTTGACCGGATATCTAGTGTTTGTAAGTCCAAGTGGGTCAGGGTTGACTAGACATTTGACACGTTGAGAGAAGTCCAAGTGAGTTATGGATGACCGGACACTTGACATGAGACGGTAAGCCCAAGTGGGTCAAGGTTGACCAGACACTTGGCACGTAGAGAAAAGTCCAAGTGGGTCAAATGATTGACATTGGTGACGAAGTCCTAGCAGATCAAGGTTGACTAGATGCTAGACACGAGGAAGTCCCAACAGATCACGGTTGACCGAATGTTAGGCAAGAAACCCTAGACTTGGGTTAAGCAAGTCTAGGTTGCCCAATCGATCAGCTGATCGATTGGACCGAAGCCAATCAATTGACGTCTGTTTTTTCAAGATTTCGCGAGAATAAAACGGGACTGGATCGATCAACTGTTCGATCCAACGCTCCCCAATCGATTAGTTGATCGATTGGGGCAGTGCTATTCGTGGAGTGCCAAAAGCACAGAACGCCTCCTAATCGATCAGTTGATCGATTAAGACATCCAATCAATCCGCTGATCGATTGGTTTACGACCGTTACACACAGGCAGGTATAAAACACGAGTTTGTTGCGATGCCGCCAACATCTGCTTCCTCTCCACTTCTCTGACGACTCTCACCACCAGTTCTTGAAGGTTATGGGAGCAAAGTGCTACCGTATTTTCCAAGCATCAAGAGGTGATCCAAGCAATAAGGAAGAGCAAGCTAGGGTTTTATCGATGTAGATCTTGTAAAATTTCAAGTGTATTTGCTTCCTTTGTATTATTGTTGTATTAAGAGTTTGTACAAGATTTCTCCACCTCCGGTGTGTTACTGAGAAGGAGTATTTGTTTTCTTAGTGGAGGGTGTGTGTCATGCGGATCCTTGGACTAGTCACCTCTTCTTGAGGTGGATATCAAGTAAAATATCCGTGTTAGCATTGGTCTAGTTCATGTTGTGTTTTATCCGCTGCAATCCTCAACGACAAAAGTGAACGGAGCCATTCACCCCCCCTCTAGCTCCGGAAAGGTCCCTAATACAAAGGAGACGTACAAAATTATGCAAACTATAAGCAATCAAAATCAATTTGGGTTCATGCCTGGAATGTTGACAATAGAAGCTATACATCTTCTTAAACAATTAATTGAAAATTTTTGGAGCAAAAACAAGATCTACACATGATATTTATTCACTTAGAAAAAACATATAATAAAGTCGTAAGAGAAATTATACGGAGAATTCTAGAAAAGAGATGCTAATGTAACATATATTGAAGGATATGTATGAGGATATAATGACAAGAGTAAACACTTTGGGCGGAGTAACTGAAACATTCCTAATAAAGATAGGGTTACATCAAACATCAATTCTAAGTCCTTATTTTTTTACACTAATTATGGATGAACTATTGCACACATTCAAGACATAGTATCATAGTGTTTGTTGTTTACAGATGCTATTATTTTGGTAGATGAAACACGTGAAGGAGTAAATACTAAACTAGAGTCTTGGCGGGAAACACTAGAAGAGAAAGGTTTTAGGTTTAGTAGAATAAAGACAGAATATATGATATTTAAGTTTAGCAATATTAGATGTAATGAGACAATTATTAAGATAAGAGATGATGAATTGTTCGGAATAGAAAACTTTAAATATTTAAGATCATTTTTGCAAAACGATGTGGGATTGAGATATATTTTACATAGAATACAAGTGACATGATTGAAATGGAGGAGAGCGTCGGTTATCATATGTGATCGTAAAATACTTTTAAAACTTAAATGAAAGTTCTATAAAATCGCAGTTAGACTTGTCATGTTATATGTAGCTGAATGTTGGACTATGACTCGAGTACATGAGCAAAAGATGAGAGTTGTAAAGATGATGATGTTAAGATGGATGTGTAGATATACAAGGTCATTCCTAGAGAAAACTTAACTATCTAATGTAGGTTAGTAGTATTGGATATTCGCCTCAAGCATAATACTAATAGAAAAAAAATACACATGACTCCTAAAATTAAGTGGTGGAAGTTAAAGGATGGAAGCAAAATATATTTAAAGAGAAGTAGGAGGGCAAACATTAGGTGAAATATACGGTGACTATAATACGACATGGGATAAGATGATCTCAACGTTGAAAATAAAAATGTACTCGGTGAGTCAAAGGGACATGCACCACTAAGTAATCTTGGTGGTGGAATGAGAAAGTACACTAAAACAAAGACGAACAACTTATAAGGTATATATTTGTAAGAATGATTTTTTTTTAAATATACAATAGCTAAGAAGAGGCTACGAAAGTAGTGAATGAAGTAAAGAATATTATTTTTGAACCATTATATCAAAATTGGATTCAAAAGATGGCGAAAAAGACATTTATAAAATAACTAAAGTGAGAGAAAAAAAGATAAAAGATCTTATCCAAATAAAATGTATTAAAGATAAATGCGATAGGGTACCAGTAAACGATAAGGAAATAAAAGAGCCGTGGAAGATATA
Source organism: Kaempferia rotunda (assembly GCA_037177415.1). Classification (NCBI taxonomy): domain Eukaryota; kingdom Viridiplantae; phylum Streptophyta; class Magnoliopsida; order Zingiberales; family Zingiberaceae; genus Kaempferia; species Kaempferia rotunda. The sequence continues at coordinate 1,255,606 of JBAMIB010000086.1, read as the reverse complement.
TTTTCATTAACCTTTTAATGAAGATTTAAGTCACCAACTTAACTTAGATAATTTATTTGACCATAGAATTTTAAATTTTTAATGTAGAATTCAACCTTAAGAAGTAGAATAAGTTTTAAATGAGATGCTCAATGTAAAAGCTATTGGACCAGATGATATTCTGATAGATGTATGGAAGTGCCCAGGGAAACAAGGTATTGAATGACTTATAAAATTATTTAATATGATATTGAAAACGTAAAAAAGCTTGATAAATGTAGAGTAAGTACTCTAGTTCCTTTATATAAAAATATGTAAGATATACAAAATTGTGTACATTATAGGAGTATTAAGCTAGTGAGGCATACCCTGAAACTTTGAGAAAAAGTAATAGAAAAAAGTTTAATGAAGGAGACCACGTTGATTGAAAATCAATTTGGGTTCACCTTTAAAAGGTTGACAATAGAAGCTATACATCTTTTTTGATAACTAATTGAAAATTTTCAGGAGCAAAAACACGATCTACACATGATATTCATTGACTTAGAAAAAGTATATGACAGAGTCCCAAGAGAAATTATATGCAGAATTCTAGAAAAAGGGATGCTAATGTAACATATATTGAATGATATATATGAGGATGTAACAACCCGAGTAAATATTTGAGGCGAAGTAACTGAAGCATTTATAATAAAGATAGGATTACATCAAGCATCAATTCTAAGTTCTTATCTTTTTACCCTAATTATAAAAGAATTTGCTGCACACATTTAAGACACAGTACCGTGGTATATGTTATTTATAGATGATATTGTTTTGGTAAATGAAACACGTGAAGGAGTACATGCTAAACTGGAGAATAATGACATAATATATAGGATTTAAGTTTATCAATATTAGATGTAATGTGATAATTGTTAAGATAGGAGATGACTAGTTCTTTGGAATTGAGAGCATTAAATATTTATGATCATTTTTGCAAAATGATGTAAGAATTGTAAGAGATGTTTTACATAAAATATAAGCAGGATAGTTGAAATGGAGGAGAGCGTAGGGTGTTTTATGTGATTATAAAATACCTTTAAAATTTAAAGGAAAGTTCTATATTATATGAAGTTGAATGTTGACTTATGACTTAAGCACGTGAGTAGAAGATGAGAGTTGTACAGATAAGGATGTTAAAGTGGATGTGTGGAACATATAAGGATGGACAGAATAAGAAATGAGAGCTAAAAGAGAAAGTCGAAGTTGTTTTTATCAAGACACGTTTAAAATGGTAATGACATGTACTTAGACGGCCAATAAATGCTTTAGTTAGTTAGTTGATGTGAAATTATGACACATATTAACTGAGGAAGAGGAAAAGAAAAAAAAAACTTAGTTAGCAACAATAAATAAGATGTAATTTATTCAAGCATAGATGAAATAATAGGAGATAGAGTTCCATGACGCAAAAGGAACCATATAGTTCACTCCACCTAGTGGAATAAAATTTGATTATTGTTGTTTTAGAATTTGAAAGTTTTGAAAGTAAGTTTATTATGAGATGTGAATTTATGGTACGTTTATTTTCCTTAACACAAGTACAATGAGTGTTGGAAATGAATATCCATATATGCATATTCAGTTGATAGATTTAAATTGAGAAGAAGCAAACAAAAATTATTGGATTAGTCAAAATTAAATTGTTAACATACTTTTAGGGATCAACTTTGAATATAATTAATAGGGCATCTTACGATAGAACCCTTGCAAATTCGTCAAATAGCTCTCAAATAACTTTCAATAACTCTCAATTATTATGCACAAGCACGATCAAGATCTAGCAGCCATTTTAAGATTAATTAATTAATAATTCTCACCTAAGAGTGTATTAGCGGAATGTTAATGAAATAGTCTATGTACCATAAATAAATAAAACTAAATAAATTTATGTAAAAATTAATTATTTTTGATGAATCTATTAGTTAATGATGGTAAATATAACATTCTAATAATAATCAGAAATTGCTAATTATTATCTTGATGTTTATATTTATTGTTATTACTAATAAGAGGATAATAGATAAAAAGAGGAGAAGAAGATGGTTGAGGCTGAGGAGTGCCTCTATTTTTTTAACTTTATTTTTCTTTGGACGACGTGCTGGTGAACATAATGAAGCAGGGCAAAGTGTTAGGCTTGAAGTTGATTCAGACATTAAGGAAAAAGGGGAAAAAGAAGAAGCACAAAACAGAAGAAGACAAGGAACACTGCATATATGGCAGCTCGATCATGAATGCTGCAGACCCACCAATTATTACCCACCAAGAGAGAAACCTGGCCTCTCCTTTAATTATTTATAAAATTTAAATTATGAAAACTAATTTTTACTTTTTTAAGAAAACATAGTATCTTCCATTTTTTAAAAAAAATGGTAAAATTTTTTTATTATTTTTGTTATTTAATAAAAAAATAATATAAATGAGTGTCAGTATTTTTTGTGCGCTTATTGTTTTAACAGAAAATAATTACCTATTAACTAGAGACAATATGGCATCAAATCTACTTCGTCTCATTGATTTTTGTGCAGTTTTCTACCTTGTGTTGTATATCGACATTCCAAGTGGATACTCAATAAGTTGGATCTCACAGTGTCAATATTTGTATCCAAGTCCTAGTAATATACCTCTTCTGCTGATTTTCTCTTTTCCCATTTGTCGTCTATCATCTCACAATATAACCATTGTACTTTACATAAGCATAATCAATTCTTGTTACATGTGAATATTGTCCATCACTACCTTCCTGCCATTTTCCTTTTCTGCCCATGTATATGATTTGAGCATTCAACTTTTATCGGGTCCACCATGAAGGCACTCATTAGGCTTTCTTTCAAAATTTCATAACCTGATGAAATGTGAAAATTGATTTACTAATTTAGTAGATTTGCTCGAAATTTAGGAAACCAATCAAAACTCGAAACACACATAATGAGCTCAGTAGTTCATTACGATACTTGTGTGCTACTATTTTCTAGGATGGGAAAAACATGAGAAGTGACCAAGCACAATGTAATCAGGATTTGAGTAAATATAACTTATTGCAGCAAGTTGTGACTTTCGGCCTTTTCATGCCATTTTATTGCTAGGACAATAAGTCAGGTGGATCACTACAAAAATTTACTACAACAACCCATAAGCGTGGTGCACAGGAGAACCAACCAATTGGCTGTGCTTATACATGTTTGTTTCCTTTCTCAACGATCTAACATACTATTTTCCCAGATAATCCGAGTCTATTATCCAGGCTTGCCAAGTCATCCAGAACATCACATTGCCAAGCATCAAATGACTGGTTTTGGCGGTGTCGTCAGTTTCGAGGTAAGGTCCTTGAGTTTCTATTTTGCATCACCAGCATATGATGTCGAAACATGGTTGTGTCTATGATGCAGGTGGCTGGAGATCTGGAGATAACTAAGAAGTTTGTTGATTCTTTAAAAGTACCATATATTGCCCCTTCATTTGGAGGTTGTGAGAGCATAGTGGACCAGCCTGCCATCATGTCCTACTGGTAATATTCTATTGAAGAGCTACTATAATCTGGTATACAAATAGGAAAATTTCAGAATCATCCATGAAGTATGCATCACTATCTTGGCTTCTAAAATTAGAAAAGCCACAGTTTGCAATGTTAAAAACCAGTTCAAAAAACTGGAAAGTCAGTCACTTAACTCAATGAATCAATTAGTAGAAGTAGAGGAGCTAGAGGGGGGATAGTGTTGAATAAGACGTGTAGTTGATCTCAATTAGTGGAGACATCTAGTTAGCTATCTTGATTTTGGGGCTTAATCTAGACTGATTTTCTTAGTCCAGGCAGGTTTCCCAAGGTCTGGATAAGTCTTAAATTGACGTTCCTTTATATGTTTGCTGCCGAAACAATGTGATGCCAAACTGTAGTTATGAAAATCTAGTCTGTTTTTTTTAAAATTTTTCTTTTTGAAAAGTATATCAGAAATGTATTATGAGTAATTCTGAGTCTCCTGACTCATCCACTTTGTGCAGGGACATCAGTGGACCAGAAAGGGTATCCAAGTATGGAATCAAGGACAACCTGGTCAGGTTCAGTTTTGGCATTGAGGGTTTCGAGGATCTGAAGGCCGATATTCGTCAGGCATTGGAAAAACTTTAATTAGCTTGTGTACACTGCGTTGTGAACATGATGAAACCATTGTGTGCTATTTTTATTTTTAGCCAGATTTTCTTTTTGTCATGTTTAATGACCATGTTGAATTATTGGTTTAGACTTTTTTCTTCTTTTAATTTGCTACTGATATGCAGTGCCCCTTTTAAAAGGATGCTTTGCGAGATGACACTTGTTTTTCAAAAGAAAAAATCGCAGGCAGAATCCTATTACATTGTTCATTGGTGTACTGCAGGAATACTTGACAAAGCTTCAATGCAAATTCTATGAAGATTTTTGTAACCTAAGCATTAACTCCGCTTGTTCGATGATGTGCTACGATACCACCCTTGCCGCTGTTGTTCTTGCTACTACTCACTAGCAGTGTGGCCTGATGGTAACATGAAAACAGAACATGAAGCTCAGGAACACATTAAACACAGGGAAAACGACAAGTCATGGTTCGATGGGCTAACGAGGGGTTTAAGGTGGCCTGGCCGAAGAGCAAGTAGCCGATCGGAGACTGCAGTCGACTGGGTTGCGGTTCGGAGAGCTTTGTTACCTGTGTGTCTGAAGTGGTTGGCCAATGTTTGTATGTATATCCATGAAGGTTTGTCAGTTCTGTGTATTGCTATCGTATCGATCTATAATCCACTTCTGTAAGAAAAAACACAAAAGAGACGATTAAAAAAAATATATATATATATA
>JBAMIB010000086.1:1220042-1236459 GCA_037177415.1 Kaempferia rotunda | reverse complement strand
ACAAGTGGTATCAGAGCGAGGTTTGCTCTTCATCGGACTAATCGCCAGGAGGAGAACGGCTAGAGGAGAAGATGGAGGCGGAAGGTCCGTTAGGATGGGACAGGCGGATTCCACCACCATACGAGAGCGATGACTTCCAATATTGGAAAAATCGCATGGATAGGTGGTTCCAAATGGAGTGGAACCAATGGATGGTGCTAATGGAGCCTTTTGAAGCCCCGACGGATGAGAATGACAAGCGACTCCGATCTCAGTATTGGACCGAGGATTAAAATGAGAAAAAGAAGGCCAATAAAAAGGTAATAGATATTTTGTTAGAGATATTACCTTTTAATGTTCTGTGTAGTGTAGGTGAGTTCACTAGTGCAAATGACCTTTGGAAAAAGGTCATTGCATTTCATGAGGAACCCACTCGAGGACAAGAAGAGGAGGAACCCAAGGAGTCGGGTTCATTGGTCCAAGAGAAAGAAAAATTAGAAGTTGACACGGAGTCAACGTCCAATGAAGATGAAAAAGAATTGAGAGAGTTCACTTCCTAAAAGGAGGAGGAAGTGGAAGCGTTAAGGCCGTCTACATCTTCGAGGGAGGAAGATTGTGAGAGGCCAACATTACCAAGGGAAGAAGAGGAGAGGAGTCAACCCTCGACTTCAAGTACCGAGAAGAGAGGCTACATCAAGTGCTTTGAATGTGAAAGGATGGGGCACTACAAGAGTAAGTGCCCATTGCTCAAGAAGGTAAAGAAGGTAAACCCTAAACCTAGTTCAATTCATTTTGAATTTAACCTTAGTTGTAGGGTCAAGAAGGACTTGAAGCACATTAGGTGCTTCACGTGTGGGGTGTATGGACACTACCACACAAAATGCCCAAGGAGAAGGGAGCTCAAGAATATGGAGCACCTAAGGGCATGGAAGAAGAAGATGAAGATGAGGAGCTCACATCAAGGGAGAGCTACAAGGGTAAGGGAGGTAAACCCTAACTTGAAATTTAAGTTAAGTTGTATATACTCATCTTCAATGCATGTTAGGGATAATGATGCATATTATCTACCCATGCATAATTTTGGTTTTAGGTATAACGATACGAATAGGGTTAACAAGGTAGATAACCCTATGAAATCAGAATTTAAATCTAGACCGAAGAAGAAGAAACCCACCTTGCCTAAGGAGAGGAAGGTGGGTGATAACCTAAGTATTAATCCTAAGAAGGGGAAGCATATGCCTAGGAAGAAGGGTAGATCTAGGGGTGTCCATGATGGACAAGTAGATTCTAGGATTAAAACCCTAGAATTAGAAAATCAAGCTTTGAAGAAAAAGCTAGATTGGATTGAGAGGTCCATAAAGGATGTACCCCCTGGATGTGGGGATTGAGGGGATCTTGGGATGGTTAGTGTTCCAATGGAACTAGCCCTCACTCTTCTAAGGACAAGAATGAATATGCCAAGGTGGCATATGATTATGGAAACGAAAAGTTGACCAAGGACAAGAAGTCCAAGGTCAGGGTAGTTGGATTTGTAGGCAAACATGCACTGACGGTGCATAGCCCAGCCAGAGTGGATGAGTCACCTAGGGATGAGACCAATGGCCTAAAGGTCTGGGATTTTGGGCCACCTTGTGAGGTGCTTAAGCTTAAGAAGGTATCCAAGGACAAGGTGTCCAAGGATAAAGGAAAGGAGAAGTTGACCAAGGACAAGAAGTCCAAGGTCAGGGTAATTGGATTTGTAGGTAAGCATGCACTAAAGGTGTATGAACCAGACACGAATGATGAGCCACCTAGGGATGAGACTAGTGGCCTAAAGGTATGGGATTTTGGACTACCTTGTGAGGCGCCTAAGTCTAAAGGGTCACCTAGGGAGGTGGCTAAAGTGGCTAAGGCAAAGGTGAGTCTTTGGGACGTTGAGTCACCTAGGGAGGTGGCTAAGGTGCCCAAGGCTAAGGTTAGCCTTTGGGATTGATTTGAGTAAGAGTGTAGCAGTCGCCTGAAGCAGGCGACTGCTCAACTAGTTGTCAGCGTCGTTGAACTCTGTGAACTAGCCGTTGTGAGTGGACCAGTTGTCTGGTCCTTGGGGCAGGTGACTGGTAACAGGTAAATTGCTTTTTGTCCTCAGCTCGTGTTCTATATAAACCAAGATTGGATGCTTGATTTAGGTTGACGAAATTAGTTGTAGTTAACAACTAATTAGTAGTCTAAGTGTTCTTGTGCATCCGAGAGGTCTCGGAAGAGTTTGTGGTGAGGTTTCTCCACCCACAAGGAGCGACAAGAGATAGCCGGAGCTTCCGGGGACTAATCCACCGACGGATAGACGTCCACCTTATGGACAACCGTGGAGTAGGAGTTCTATCTCCGAACCACGTAAATATGTGTGTCTTTGTTAGTTTTTATTTTGTTTTGTTTCCGCTGCGTAGATTAACAGTGTAGGAAGACGACCCCTCTAACCGGGGCGAATCGGTCCTAACAGACTTCACGACTAATGCTCATTTATTTTGTCTTTTCTAGCCTCAGTTAGTTGCTAGAATTTGCTCTCAGTGAGTTGGTTCTTGCATTTATTCCAGTGATTTTCTAATGGACCATTTCACCCTCAACTATGTGGCTTTTTTTGTAATTCATTTTTTTCCATTGGTTAGTGATTCATTAGTTTTACAAATTAAAATTTTCTAACTATTAATCTGGATGAATGGCTGTTCAGGACATACGCATGTGGCTGAGGCATTGAAAGTACCAATTCACATATTTTTCACAATGCCATGGACGTGAGATACTCTCTCCCTATTTCTATTTCTCAAACCGTTTCAGTATGCTGATACTTAGGGCATGGAAATTCTCTAATGGCGGACCCTTATAATCACTTAGAGTTATTTCATGCTTTCCTGTTTCCTGATTTCAGACCCACAAGTGAGTTTCAACATCCTCTTTCCCGTGTCAAGCAACCAGCTGGATATAGGGTAAGAGAAATCAAATGGCACTTTTTTTTCATTACCATCTTATAGGATGCTTCTGACTTTTCTACTTAATATGGTCTAGATGTTAATGCTTTTATGTATTTGCATATATAAAGTAAATAAAAAACGTGCCATTGTTCTAAAAACACTATATGGCCATATAAGCATATGCATGTTTGTATATGCAAATGAAACATATACTAATTGCATATTTAAGGTAAACCAATTTCATGCCATTGTTCTAAAAAAAACTCTCTATATAGACACGAGAGCATGCACAAGTTTAACTGCATTCCATATACCTGCATATGCTAATGCAAATATACATTCGTATAATCTTCAATCAGTCCCCCCTCACATGAACAATAACTTAGGCATAACCTACTTATGTCCCAACTTTAATATAACAATACGAGACTTTGTAAAACATATCAAGATCCAAATCCAGGCTAAAGGCTATGGACAATTTTAAGGGGGCAACCTTCAATTAGACATAATCTTTTTAGGAAAAGCCATGAATCATATTCATAATCACTTTAAAGTCACAATTACTCACATGATTGAAGCACTCACTACCAAAGGAATTCATTTCTTGAAGCCTAGAAAATTTACTTCAGAAATTCTAGCAGGACTTGAATGGACCATAAACCTTGATAACCAAGAGACAACTTTAAAACCTACAACCTCTATTATGTACAAGGGTGGAAATTAGAAATTATCCGTAAGATTTTTTTGGTTATCAACCTTCCACTTCTCAATTAGATGCACAGATTGAGGAATATAGTGAAGACCATTTCAATTTAATGTTAAGACAAACTACTGATCTGGTTACTATACTTCAATACTTGGGAAAAAACATTTAGTTTTGGTCCAACAATAGAAATTAAGACAAGCTAGTCAGGTAGCAGAAACTTTTAATTTAATGCATATCTCAAGACGGTGATAGTTTCTTTGACGACTTAGATAAATATGTCTATATGCCTTTGGAAGCTACCATTCATTTAACAGAAATAGACTTACAAACCTTAGAAACCTTTGAAAAACAACACAGGGAACTTTAAACTAATTGGACTTTAGTGTTTGATGAAGATCACAACATTATAGCCCAAACATTGGAGGACGACACCATTAGTTTACCCCAATCTGCTAAAGACTTGATGAATCCAGGAGAATCGTTAGCCACTTCTAGACTACCATATGAAGGATACAATGGAACAATGTATTATGGACAAGACCATCCTCCCAGAACTAGGATCACACCTTATACTAATAATAATCCCTTATAAGAACTATAGGAAAAAGGCGACCACCGAAGTCACTTTCTTTGGGAACGATGCTGATACTTCTCAATATTACATAATGTGATCCTTATATGATACTAATTTAGAACAATGGATAGTCTTTGCTAAACAAGAACTAGATATATAAACGGGGGAAGCCATTCTTAGGGTAGGAGAAACTTACTTAGGGGATGTCGCTAGAGTTGCATGGGAAGACTTTAAATTTCATTTTCTAGAAGAAGTAACTCGTATTTCCTCATAAGGAAATAATGTCCTCAATTTCTATTACGCCATTCATAGACTTTTGACAGCTCAAGATGCCAATACAGTATTAGATATTCGGCGGAAAGAAGCCACGAGAGATTTAGAACAACTCCAACTATTTAATTGGAATTACATTAAACTTTTTTTGTAATGATTTCTTTGCAATCACTGCAATCTTTGGAAATTACTGCAATCTTGCCTTACTGCAATCTTGCCTTACTGCAATCTTGCCTTACGAGAACGCTTATTTAGTAGGAGACCTAGGAAAAGAAATTCATAAATCTTGGACGGTCTTAAATATGTCGGTTTTTGGTTTTGGGTTGCTTGTTGGTTCTTTGTTTATGACACTCTAAACCTTGATAAGGAAAATTGTAACTTGCTTATCTCACCAGTGAGCCTCAAATCTTTTAGGTTCTCTCTTAGTTATACCCCGACCTTTTCAAGTCTTACTCTTATGCATGCCTTACTTTAGTTGGCACAGGTTTTACATATTAGAAGGGAACAGATTAATTTTCTGTTTTAGCTAATTATTGTTGTTAAATAGAAAAGGACAGAGTACTTTTGATATGCAAATAAGAACAACCAGAGCCTTACAAGGGTTAGAGAAGCTTAATTAAGTTGCCATAATATAATACATGAAAGTACAAACTGAACTTAGAAGCATAGCTTTGTTACAGAGAGAGAGTGAGTTCTTGAGAGTTGGAAGTCTTCTGTTCGTCTTCACTTGCTTCTGAAGGTGGCTTTATAGAGGGGAAGAGAGGCTTCTAGAGGTGCTGACTCGTTAGATGAGAAGGAATTTGAATTATTGAGGCTTTGGGTGTTGCTGACTCAGAGGATAGGGGCAAAGCTTTAGTAGTCTTGTATGACATCATGACTGACCTTAGTTAGGGGATTCCGATGTCACTGCTTGCGTCATAGTTTCATCATATTAATTAAATTGGCTTCTTCAACAGATCGGCCTATGGATTGAGGTAAAGTAGAAGTTGATGCTGCTAATGGAGTTTTGTTTTGCTTTTGTTTTTCTAACCGGGCAGTATTTTCCTTCTCGTAAAATTGGCAGCGAGTTGTATCCTGAGTAGAATAGGAGAATGGGAAAATTTTTGTTCCCAAGTATCTAGGCCAGTATATTTTTTCTATAAAGGTTTAGCCGACCAAAATATATTCTAATGGGTCCTGGTCAGGATCCCAAAGCCATGAGCTTCTTTATATGGAGGCTTGCCAATGTTTAAGCTGTTCTTCAATTGATTTTGGCGAAGTCCATTCTTTATCAGCATGTGAATGGTAGTCTTCAAAAGGAAGAAGGTGGATAGTTAATCCTTAGATATCTAATTTGATCAGTTGTCTTGTTGGTTCAATGCATGTGTTTATCCATTCTAGAGGAGAGCTGTCATAAGTACACAAAATGGATGTTTCTTTTTCTTCAAATATATGTTGTAGGAGTTTGCCAAATTTATCCGGAAAGTGTTGAACTGAGTCTAAATCATGAACACAAAGTTGTTGTAGTAGGCCAAATTTTATTAGAGTAAAAGGAGTAATAAGTCGTTCTCGGTAATTTTGATGCTCAAATTTTTCGAAGTGAATATTGACTTTTCGGAAAGAATATAGTAGTTGACATCTACACCCTAAGTCGATAGCTTCATGATTAGAATATTGGGGAAAAATCTTCTGACATTTAATTTTGTATGAGTCTTCTTTTTCATAAACAATAGTGATTCCTGGAGTTGAATGTTGGTGAAACCAGTTAAGTGCATCTTCAAGTTCGAGAAATTGTTTGAAGGTTAAAGTATCTTCTAGGGTATGAATGTAAGTCAGTATGCCTTCAGGTACAGAAGTTCCTGAAGAGAACCTTTCTTTTCTCTCAGTTTTGACCTGAAGTATTTCAAGAGACTGATAATTCAATGGTAAGTGTTTGCTGGTGGGAACAGATAATAAGTCAATATTATTTTGAGTAGTTTCAGTTGGACATGCTGCCATCAAGTATGTCTTGTCTTCCTGAAGTTGTCCATTAGTGCTATGTAGACTGATACCGAAATTTGGACCTAAGTGACTGTGAAGTTGATCATAAGCTTTGTCCACGGAATAGAAACCCTTGTAAGAGGGTTTATTTTTCTTCTGGAAGCAAAACCTCGACTTCAACCCAATTGGCATAGAGGTCTGCATCTGGTCTTGAGAAAATAACATAACAAAAATACTTTTTGCCAAGACGTTTTGTAATATTGTAAGGAAATAATTTGACAAGGCATTGATAATAGCTATTTTATGATTAGCCATCCCTAAGAAGTAGGAGTATTCCAAATATTATCTATCAAGCAGTGCTGGACTTCTAATTGTACTCTTAAGTTAAACTGAAAAGTATCTTCTCTTCGTAAGTATAGCTAAAGTTCTCGATTTCCAAACTTTATTGTCTTATTGCCATAAGTATGAACCTTCTTTTGTCTATCCATTTTCCTGGAAAAGGCAAGAACCTATTGAAGTAGTCGAGATAAAGTGTCAGCTAAAGAATTATTTGTTCCTTTAATATGTGCCCAATTTATTCTTAAGCCTCTATTAATGATACTATTTGTAAACTTGATCCCGCTTTTAAAGACAAGTCCTATCCAGCAATCTACTCGTTCCTTTTGTTTGTTGACCGTACTTGACAATGACTTCACATTCTATCGTAAGTGTAATTTCTGATTTACTGCATATAAAGAGTATAAAAGCAACTAGATAGTAGATTACTGCAAGGATCTCATAAACTAAAGATCTAAGATGTTCTTTTTCTTTGTATTTTCCAGAAGCATATTGGCATAAGGATTTTGCAGTTTTTGGATCGTATTTTGAAACTTTATTGAATAACGCACCACCCCATCTAGTTTCACAACCATTTGTTAAATATGTCCACCTCTTATTTTACACTAATTATGATACTTTTAGTCCCCCTTCTCAATCAATTATGGGTTCGACCTATGCCTCATAAGAATATTCCTTTTATTTTGGGCCTTAATTTTCTCGTCTCCTCTGATCGTGTCTTTTTACCTACCAAGGATTACGCTATCTTTCTATCTATGCCCGTTATTGCTCTAATTCTTTCTGTTTACCCCTATGAGGTTTGCATTGATAAGCGTGGTGATGCCCTTCCTCCACTTGAATCCTATAATCCTACGGCTAGTTGCCCGTCTCCTATTAAATATGCTTGTAAAAGCAAATCAAATAGTTATTTTCTAAAGAAAGACCCTGACACATACCCAAAGGATTTTCTCAATCCCACTTATTTATGCACCTTACTTAGACTCAAGACAACCCAAACAATGTAATTTCTCGATTAGAAAAACTTAAAATCGTAGGAAAAATTCCCACTACATATTGAGAAAGAGACATGATCTATTGTAAGCTAAATATCATAAACCCTGATTTAACTATCAAAGCTCAAGACTTAAGATACACTAATTGGGAAAGAGAAGAATGTACCAATTCCCAATTACTTACTCTAAAAGCCATACAAAGATCTGACTCACGACTTAGAAGCTTGCTTTCATTGTCAACAAAGGAGCATAAAAAAAAAGAGGGCAATCTAGGATGATTTTCAATTATAAACGACTAAATGATAATTGCTGAGGATGGATATAAAATCCTTGACAAAGATTAGTTAATAGAATCCAAAATTCTAAATGATACTCAAAATTTGATATTAAATCTAGATTTTTCTTGTCCGGATAGAAATTTTCAATGACTCGTAATGTCATGACTTAAATTAGCCTATCAGATCTTCCAAAGGAAGATGAGTGATGTTTTTAGAAGTGCCTACTTTTGTATATATTGATGATGTTATGGTATTTTCAAAAAAAAGTTGAATACTATCCACACTTGCATATGATTTTTAATTTATTTGAAAAACATGGGTTGATGGTTTCCAGAAAGAAAATGAAACTGGCTACCACCCATACAGACTTCCTTGGCAGTGAAATAGGACGAGGAAAAATATCACTTCAGCCACATATAACCACTAAATTGTTAATTTTCTAGAAAAGATGGAAGATATCTAAACCCTTAAGCCTTTTCTTACACTATTAATATATGCAAGACCTTATCTAAAATATATAGGCAAAATAAATGGGCCACTATATAATAAAACATCTCAAATAGGACAAAGATAACATTGAGTTGGTAAAATAAATTAAAATTATGGTAAAAAAACTACCAAAGTTAAGTTTACCTCTTAGCTCAGACTACTTAGTAATAGAAACAGATGAATGTGAGATTGGATGGGGTGGAGCCTTATTTAAAAAACTTTCAAAATATGATCTAAAACTTTTGAATCCTTATGCAAGCCTTCGGAAAATACAAAGAAAAAGATCGTCTTACTTCGCTACACTATGAAATTTTAGCCGTCATTTACTGCTTAGACTCATTTATGCTATTTCTTTGTAGCAAAACAGAAATTATAATTAGAACACACTGTGAGGTGATAGTTTGTTATACTAGGGAAAAAAAAGGACTAAGTTCAAAACGATGGATAAAATTTACATATACAATTATCAATAAAGGATTAAAAGTAAATTGGGAACATATAAAAGGAACTAATAATTCCGATATTTTATCTAGACATCTTCATTAATTCTCTTTACTGTTATATATAACTTATAGAGAAACAAAGGAAAGTTAGAACTCATGGATACACGACTATAAAGTTTGGAAACCAAGAACTTACCTGTACCTAAGGAAGGAATATACTTTCCAATTTGAACTTAGAGCAACACTTGATCTAGTACAACATTGGCTTATTGATAATGAACATCCATACTTCACTAGGAATAGCAAATCATAAATACTCTCCCTAATTACTTCGTTACTATAATACAAAAACCCATAGCGAAAAAATTTTCTTGCTATGCTATTTTTTCAGGTATGCATGCTGTCCTTTACTCTACATGGGATGAGATAAAAATGGTACTCCCTGAAGATAGCAAACCCTCTTATAAAAGCTTCTATTACGTGGACGAAGCATAATATACTTCGAGCTAAGCTAGGCCAAACTTCTTTATCAACTTCTCACTTAAAACAGTCGGAACGATCCAACTTGACAAGTCTTACTTACATGCTGCACTCAATATGGATAATATGTCTCAAGAGCACAAAGAAGAAAGTGACTTACTCTCTGTTCCAATAAAACAAAGGCTGATGGATTATCAGTCACTTGAACTTTTAACAACCAAAGCTGGAAAGACCACTTCAAAGAATATATTTTCTGAAAAGAACAATATACCAAAAGATATATGACTTATATCAAAACACTTTATGATATTTCCACTTTAAAACAGTTCATAGAACTTGGAGAAGCCCTAAATTGTTTTCATCAAAATCCAACCAACAGTATCTCTATTATCTACGGTGAAGAATATAATTATAAATGGAAATGTCAAAATTTGACCCTCAATGTACAAATTAAGACATTTTGGCACATGATTGCAGATGTAGTTACTTTATTCTTTTAGACGAGCTAATATTCATTATGAAACTTCTGAACACAAAAACTACAGGAGAAGGTTAATCATACCTTTCACCCTACTAGACTTTGGACTTCTCAACCAGCTATGGGTCCATTATCGGGATTCATTACAAAACTTCCCTGATTGCAATACTTCATCATATCTTTGAAGAAAAAGAAACTCTTGCGACACCTCCTCTCCAAAATGACTTAGTCTTAAAATTGAGCAAGCCAAGCACCAAGTCATACTAGACATTCAAGGAGTCCATGTTCAACTATCTACCTTTGAAGATTATCCTTCCAATCCAGATAACGAATGGACTTCTCGTAAACCTCTTGAAGAACAATTAAAGTATTGGTGGTCTTTTATTCAAGGAAGCTGTTATGGGATCTTTATCAAGATTTAGAACAATATATTTTGGCAGGTGAAACATTTACTAAAAAAATATACTCACCAAAGAAATGGGAACGATTTTTTTTCCTTTCAAGTATACTACTCAACACATAACATTATGCCATTATTACCAAAATAAAAGTAAACTTCACATGATAAAAATAACTCAGCCCCATCACAAGGATAATCAACTTATACCTTACCACTTATGGGTTTCATGGAAGAAGCAAATCTTTTCAAAATGACGGAATTGTAAATAAAAGCACTTTCGGTTCCACTCACTTCGATGGCCTAGCAAACAGTACCAGCACTCAGAGATTCTCCCTTATCCAGATAACTCAACCTATAGCAAAAAGTATAAGCATTTAGAGATTCTCCTCATCCAGATGACTCGGCCTACGCAAAAAGATGTTGCACTCCTAAAATGCTACTTAGTGCTTCATGACTCACTGGGCATTCCTCTTCCCTTCTTTCCTCTTCTTGAATTCTCTATTAAAGCCCTCTAAAACCTTCTAGGCAGAGCTTCCAAGAAACACCCAAGTTTTTAAGCAAGTGTGCAAGTATGTAAGCAAGTCTGTAAGCAAATAGTTTGTAAATGTGTTCTTTCTGGAATTTCCTTCTTATAATTTTCTTGTTTGTAATTAGTTTGTTTAAAATCTCGTATATCATTTTGCCATTATGGTAGCTTAGTAAACTTATCTAGGTCTGGGAAGGCTCTAATTTTCCGTACTTTCTGTTAAAAAATCGCCAGTCCTTATCCGAGTATAACTTGTTGATCAGTAACTATCTACGGGTGAAGATGGACGGACCTGTTTCTCTTCTCTAAGCTCGTAAATCCGGTGCTGGCTAAGGCAACGAAAAGCAGAGAGCAAGTGTTATAAGACCTGAAGACGCCGGGGTAAAGCTTGAGAAAAGGATAAATAGATCTTATTGCTCCCTAATAGGTATGACTCACTGGTGAGAAACAGAAGGGAGACAATTATCCTTCTAGTGCCTAAAGTTATTCCACAAACCTACTCTTTCTACAAACTACTTTCTTGGTGTTCTTAACCTTTCACTCCTTTGCTTTCACACACGAACTCTAAACACCGTTTTGGAGCACCACACTAAGTCGAACTCCAAACACTGTTTTGGAGCACCAGTGTTTGTGCTTGGTGAGTCATGGAGCACTAAGTAGCTTTCCAGGGGTGTAACATCTTTTGGATAGGCTGAGCCATCTGGATGAGGAAAATCTATGAGTGCTTGTACTTTTTGCTATAGGCTGAGTCACCTGGATAAGAGAGAATCTCTGAGTGCCGGTACAGTTTGCTGGGTCCTCAAAGTGAGTGGAACCGAAAGTTCTTTTATTTACAATTCCATCATTTTGATAAGATTTGCTTCTTCCATGGAGCCCATAGAATCCGGTAAGGTAGAAGTTGACCGTCCTTGTGACAGACTTGAATTATTTTTTTGATACTAAGTTTTACTTTTCTTTTGGTAATAATGGCATAGTGTTGTGTATTGAGTAGTATACTTGAAAGGAAAAAAAATCGTTCCTATTTCTTTTGGCTAGTAGAATTTTTTTAGGAAATGTTTCACCTGCCAAAATATATTCTTCTAGATCTTGATAAGGATCCCATAACCAGGAGTTTCCTTGAATAAAATACCTTGAATGCTTTAATTGTTCTTCAAGAGGTTTAGGAGAAGTCCGTTCTTTATCTAGATTGGAAGGATAATCTTCAAAGGTAGATAGTTGAACATTGACTCCTTGTATGTCTAGTTTAACCAGGTGCCTGGCCGGCTCAATTTTAAGACTAAGCCATTCTTGGAGCTATCGAAGAAACATAAAATAAAAGTTAATTTTTCTTTAAGTATATGCTGAAGTATTGTACCAAGTTTGTAGGGGAAGTTTTGTAATGAATCCAGATCATGGACCCATAGCTAGTTGAGAAGTCTGAAGTCCAGTAGGTTGAAAGGTGTGATTAACCTTCCCCTTTTTGTGTTCAAAAGTTTTTGAATATTAGCTCATCTAAAAAAATAAAGTAATTACATCTGCACCCAAGTGGCAAAGTGTTTTGATTTGTACATTGAGGGTTCAAATTTTGACATTACCATTTATAATTATATTCTTCACCTTAGATAATAGAGATACCATTGGTTGAATTTTGATGAAACCAATTTTGGGCTTCTCCAAGTTCTATGAACTATTTTAAAGTGAAAGTATTAGAAAGTGTTCTGATAGAAGTAGATATATCTTCTGGTATATTATTCTTTTCAAAAAATATATTCTTTGAAGTGACCTTTTCAGCTTTGGCTGATTAAAAGTTCAAGTGAGTCTTTGTTTTATTGGAACAGAGAGTAAGACACTTTCTTCTTTGTGCTCCTAAGACATATTGTCCATATTGAGTGTGGCATATAAGTAAGACTTGTCAGGCTGGACGGTTCTGTCTGTAAAAGATAGCATAACAAGAATTTTTTTTCTGAGTTTTTGTATTGTACTAATGAAGTAATTAGAGAGAGCATATATGATAGCAATTTTATGATTTGCTATTCCTGGTGAAGTAGGGATGTTCTAGACATTATCAATAAGGCATTGTTGTACTGGTATCTTCCTTAAGTATTGCTAGTCTTGTATTCGTAAGTTCTGACCTTTCTTTGTTTCTCCATAAGTTCTATAATGAAGAAGTCTAAATAAAGTATCAGCGAGGGAATTAGTAGATCCTTTTTAATCCTTTATTGATAATTGTATATGTAAAATTTATCATCGTTTGGAGCTTAGTCCTCTTCCCCCCCTACTATAACGAACTATTGTCTCACGTGTGTTCTAAATGTAATGCTTTGCTACAAAGAAATAGCACAAATGATTCTAAGTAAGTAATAAATGACTGCTAAAATTCATAGTCTAGTGAAGTAAGATGACATTTTTCTTTGTATTTTTCATAGGCATACTTGCATAAGGATTCAGAAGTTTTTGGATTATATTTTGAAAGTTTTCTGAATAAGGCTCCACCCAATCCAGTCTCACATCCATCTGTTTCTATTTTTAAGTAGTCTGAATCAAGAAGTAAAGTTAACTGTGGTAGTTTTTTTTTACCATGATTTTAATTTGTTTTACCAACTCAATGTCCTGCTGATTAAAATATCTGTCCTGTTTGAGATGTTTTATTATATAATGGACCACTTATTTTGCCTATATCTTTTAGAGAAGGTCTTGTATAATTTAATAGTCCAAGAAAATACCTAAGGGTTTTGTATCTTCCATTTTATATGGAAAAGTTAATAATTTAGTGATTATATGTGGCTGGAGTGATATTTTTCCTTATCCTATTTCACTACTAAGTCTATATAGGTGGCAGCTAGTTTCATTTTCTTTTTGGAGACTATCAACCCATGCTTTTCAAATAAATTAAAAATCATATGTAAGTGTGCATAGTGTTCATCTTTTGTTTTGGAAAATACCAGAACATCATCAATATATACACAAGTGAAAGTAGACACACTTCTAAAAATATCATCTATCTTCCTTTGAAATAACCGAGGGGCTACTTTAAGTTTAAATGACATTACGAGCCATTTAAAATGTCCGTTTGGACAAGGCAACCCATGGTATTGAGTCCGGATGCATGTTGAGTACCATTTAGAATTTTGGATTTTATTAAGTAACTAATGTTTGTCAGGGATTTAATATCTATCCTTATTGCAATTATCATTTACTTGTTTATAATTGAAAACCATCCTATATTGTCTTCTTTTTTGTTCGGCTTCTTTGTTGACAATGAAAGCAGGGCTTTTATATCGTGAGTCAGATCTTTGTATGTCTTTCATAGTAAGTAATTGGGAAATGTGATTGGTACTTTTTTCTCTTTCCCAATTAGTGTATCTTAAGTCTTGAACTTTGATAGTTAAATCAGGGTTTATGATATTTAATTTGCAATAGATCCGGTCTCTTTCTCAATATTTAGTGGGATTTTCTTCTATGATTTTAAGTTTTTCTAATCGAGAAATTACGTTGTCTAGGTTGTCTTGAGTCTTAAGTAAGGTACATAAAGAAGTGAGATTAAGTAAATCCTATGGGTATGTGTCAGGGTCTTTGTTTAGAAATGGCTAATTATTGAGTCTCTATACCTGAGCTTTCTAGGCTGGTCATGGTCAAGTAACATTAGTTTTCCTGGCCTAGGGGTTTGGTTTGTTTTTACAAGCATTTTTAATAGGGCATGGACAACTGGCCGTAGGATTATAGGATTCGAGTGGAGGAAGGGCATCACCACGCTTACCAATGCAAACCTCAGAGGGATAGGCCGAAAGAATTGGAGCAATAACGGGGGTAGATAGAAAAACAACGTAATCCTTGTAAGTAAAAGGGCACGATAAGAGGAGATGAGAAAATTAAGACAAAAAATAAAAGGAATATTCTTATGAGGCATAGGCCGAACCCATAATTGATTGAGGAGAAGGGGGACTAAAAGTACCACAATTCATGTAAAATCAGAGGTGGACATTTTTAACAAATTTGTGATGGGCAAGTTGCTGACCATCAAATTGCGTACTAAGTAGAGGGTATTGGTGTGTTTAATAAAAGCGGTCGGAAGAATAGAAAGTAAGAGAGATTCATCAATTGTAGAAGTGGTAGCACTGCTATCTATAAAAGCATGGGCAGTAAGTTCGTGTCCTTGTATGCTAAGAGTACATTGAACTTGTATATCTATGGAGGTTCTGGTGTTACAAATGCTAGGGGTCTTAATGGACACAAAATTAGTGTCTTTAGAGTCTTCGATAATTAGGAGGTGTTTTCCATTGTCTGGTGGGAAAGTGGAAGATTGGTGATTTTGAAGGGTTGTGATTTCAGTTTCTAGTAAGTCCAATGGGGTTTCTAATACTGAGACTTTGGTTTCTAAAAATACAGTTTCCTGCCATGAATTGTGTGAACAGGAGGAATGGAAATTTGGAAAATAGTCTCCGGACAGAGATTGCAACATTGTTTTTTATATAATTTACAAGGTTTGTTTTAACACATAGGGATAGTAATTACATATAAAATAAGGGATACTATCTGATCCTTCTTTTAGGACCTAGTAATGAAGACAAGTCCGTTGTTCGGACCTTAAGTCGGTTAAGTTTTATAGAATAATCTATTGATACATAAAAGTAAAATTATCTATTTGATTGATAGTGTCCTCAAAATCACTTAGCGTGTCTATAAAAGGATCGTTCTTCAGGAAATAAAAATTAAAAACCTGAGACAAAGCACAGAGAATTTATTTCCCTCTGAAGAAAAGGTTACACACTTAGGAGTTACACACTTAGGAATGAGCGTCTTGGTATTGCTCAATGCGTGCTCAAACCTCTATCATTCGATGGTTTTTACAGGAAGAAAAGGGGAATAACTTATTGAGGCGGGTGCAATTATTTGAGCCGCATCATCCCTCGGATAAGGATTCCCTTTTATCTCCTGAAAACCTTTACAGATCACAAAGCTTACTTTACAGATCATGCATCTTTCTTTATAGATCTCGAATCTTTACTTTTTATAAAGGATCAGCTCTCCGAGGCTCAAATCCTTTAATTAGCTTTGGATATTATTGGGAATGGCGCCCACCACTTGCTTCAAGGTGGACTTGCTTTTTATCTCACGTCCAATCTGCTGGACATATTGAGTCATTCTGAACACATCTTTTCTACTTTCACGAACTTTGTCTAGATTCTTGTGATAGTAGCTTTCAAATCCACCTTCTCGATGTCGCTAGTGATTAAAGTCATATTCTTTCATCTGTATTATGAGTTCCAGCTCACGCAGCTTTTCCAGTATATTATTGACGGCTTCTTCTACAATTCTAGCCATTTGGTTCCTCTTGTCGTGTTCTTCCTTTAAGAGAATTGCTGATAAAGTATCATGAATTAAGTCTTCATACTTCGTTAATAGTGGGAACCTGTTGGAACATGATGCTTCTTCCTTCTTGTCTTCTTCTTCTGAGTCAGTCATGACTGCTACCAACTCATGTCCTTCAACTAGTCTTGAGAGTGTATCTGCAAGAATATTAAGTTTACCATCAATATGTTCAAAATTTACCTTAACACCAGTGTCGGTGATGTAATCGGT